>JAOEGS010000290.1:17852-98794 GCA_025447755.1 Corythornis vintsioides
TTTTTGGCACCAAATATGTGAAAAATTATTTATTTTTAAAATATTTTACTAGGCTGTGCTTTGGAGTCAGTCCCAAGATCAGCTTTCTTCTCAATGCCAGCAGATGGTGCTAAAGGATTCTTGCTTTAGACACAATATTGTGCTACTCTGTCCAGCCATTTTTGAGAAACAAAGAATATTTGTTATGTCTGTAGTTAAGCATTGTTAAAATAATAATGCGTTATTTACTGGCTTTTTTTGAAGAAGTGCTCACATGATAATATAATGCCTGTAGAAGTAAAAAATCCATGTGCTACTGAACACCCAGAGGAGTACATTCAGACTGGTTTTTAGGACATCATAACTAAAATTTTAAATAAATATTTATGTTATAAACATTCTTTAGAAATATGGAGCCTTATCTGCTTGTTATTGGTTTTGAAACTGAAAATAAATGTTGAACTCATGCAGAAATGGGGGAACCAGGATGTCAGTTAATACAACATGAGGATAAGGATAGAGGAAAAGAGGTTTTTTTGCTACTAAGTTAACAGCAGAACTGCTGGAAATCAGTGTGTACAGAGGCAAGTACATATGCAAATGTTCACAGGATTTGTGTGCCTGAGTGCAAAGAAATTATTATTATATATGGCATTACTCTTGAAACAACCAACACAAAGATGCTCATCAGGTCATATTTTCAAAGTTTAAATGACCTGCATTATCCACATAAACAATTACTTATCAAGCATTCATTTATAAAAAGTTTGAATCTCCAAACTGCAAAAAGTGTGCAGTTGTTGATAAAATACAGACCTTTTGCAGTGATTAGTAATACAGTTATAACTAATGATTTCTCTAGTCTAAAGACCATGGCTTTAATTTTAAAATAATGTTAATTGCAAGAAGTCTTTTAGATATTAAAATACTTATTTAGGAACTATAGCTACAAAAAAAACCCAAATAAATTACAGTTTCTTTTAGAAGTAGTTTGGAGAGTAGACTGTTCATAGGCAAGACAGGAAACGTGATTAAATTTTGATTCTTTTTAAAGATTTTTTATTTTATTCACTGAAAAGATTATGTATTTTAAAAAATTTTATCCAAGGAAGAGATTCTGTGTAATAGTAAAAGTGTTCAGTGAATCCTCTCAGTTAAATATTTTAAATCCAGTGTTTGTTTATAAGTATGAACTCACATAACATTCAGACACATGCCCCTTCTACACAGCCACACTACTAAAAACATTTCCTTTCTCTAACATACTTCATATAATACCCTGAATTCTAACAGACTGAATACAGCACCCTCTAAAAAATAAAAAACTATGCAATGAAAGTACCTTCGTAATCCTCTTGATGTAAATGCGACACATATAGAGTGTAACACTTTCTGGTTGTATGGGCAACATCAAAGAGACAGCGTCATTTGTTTTATTCACACACGTGTGGAAGATCAATGGAATTATTCAGAAGAGCTCACATTAGTATTGTTAGAAGCAATACAGTTACACCCAGACTCTACATTCCATTAGTGCTGAAAACTTCTATCAGTTAATTTGGTCAAGGAAATCAGATTTCTAAATTAGATCTCTTTTCATTTTTCAAACTCTGAAAACTGTAAAATAATTATGAACAAATCTGTAGATATTTTGAAAGCAACAAAACAGTCTTTTCATATTCTATGTATACAGTGCAAGAATAGCAGAAAAGTGCTGTATCTCTGTCTACAGAAATGCCTAGACTTTATAAGCACAAAAAATTTTATAGGAAAAAATCAATATTAAGACAATTAAATTCCCCACTGTAAATTTCCCCTCCAAGAAAGTACAACCTGATAAAATAATTACAGTGAAAAAACCAAAACTTTTAAGAAGGAGATTGACATTCACTAATCTGATTGGCCTTGACCTGGTGGGTATAGGGGAGGGATCATTAAGAGGAAGATTGGACAAAGTGGGATATTCTAAGTATGAAGATGTTTGGTAAAGCAATATGAGTATGTGAATAGCACACAATTTGGTGACAACTTCTAATATATAGGCAACAGATAGAAATAACCTTCTAGATGTGATTAGACACAATATAGCAAAACAGATCAAAAATACAATGTTGAGAGGAATACATATGTAAGTGGTGAGTGTTCAATATAAGGGAAAGAACAAGAGAATTTTTAATGTATTTTGGGAAGACAAGTTTCAATAGATACAGAACACTGTTCCGTTAGTTCTTAGGGGAAGTTAAATCTATTAAAAAAACCAAAGGAAAAGGTAACAGGGTCTCTAGTGAAAGCAGCTTCAATGCAGCAGAAGGATAAGACAGACAAGCAGATACCAACTGGCACAACTGTAAGTTCTCCAGTGACTATAAACAAAGGAAAGATTGAAATAAATGAGATACTTATGAAGCAGTTCAAGACAAGGTATGAGCAAGCAGGGACAAAACCAAAGAGTTAACTATAGATTAAATGCAAGTAATAAGGACATGAATAACAGTCATTCTATAAACAAATATGTTAAGTTTTCATGAAAAGTTGGTTTGTTATTAAGAGTGAGCAGTACCAATAGATGCTGCCACACATTTAAAAATATTTTTGTAAAAGTGCTCAAGAAAAAGGGCAACTGCAGTAAGGCAGCAAACATAACAAAAAGCAGCAATGAGAACTGTTATCTTAATTAGAGAATACCTAAATGAGGTAAAGTTTGGAACTCAATTACCCTGAAAATACTGAGTTGAGGATACCAAAAGTGAAGCTACGAACTACCAGAGTTGTAACTGTAGTTTTATGGACACTGGGTGAGGTTCTGCAAGACTAAGAAATGTCTTGTGTGTTTTCAAAATCAGGAAAAGGAAAACTAAGAAATTAGAGAGCAGTTGGCTTAATGCCAACAAACAGAAAAAAATATTGGCAGAATATTTATATTGTTATAAATCCACACACTCTCTCACAACATTTCCTGGAAGAAAACAGATAAGTTAACAGCTGATTTGGATTTGTTGTGAACAAATCATGTCAAGGAGGCTTTTTCTCTTGCAATGGCAGAGTAACAGGACTTGTGTTCGAGGAGGTAACATGTATTTTGACATTAGCAAGGATACTGGCACTGTTTCTCGTGCACAGTTTCTTAAGGAAAACAGGGATGCACGTGTTTAGAAGATGCTACTGTCCATCAGATGAAAAGCTAGCTGGAAAACTGCATTCCGCAAGCTATTCATTGTCAAAATGGTAAATGCATTGATGAGCATTCCAGTACTGTGTACTACCCAATATTTTCTTTAATGACCAATTTTATAGAATAAGATGGCAAATTACATTTGCAGACATGAGCTGCTGCAAGTTTGCTGGAGGACAGGATGAGAATTCAAAATCAGTTTGACAAATTGGAGAAGCAGTCTAAAAAGAATACCATTCAGAAAATTTATAGACAAGGTCCTACAGCAAAAGGACACATAGAAGGAGAAACAACTAAGTAGACAGTGATTCTTCATAAAAGACTGAAATTTATATTGGCTCATACACTTAAAGAACTAACACTGTCATGCTGTTTTGAAAAAAAAAAACATATCCCATAGGGATGTGAAAAGTACCAGTCTGTAAAATAGATTGTTTTCTACTTATTACTGGAAAGACTTCAACTGTCAGGAAGACAGACAACTGAAGAGGAGAGGAACACAAAATCAGAGGTATAGAAAAACATTACTAGACAAAGTATTTGTTTATTAAATCTGGAAGCAAAGAATTACAGGCCACGGTAATCCAAAGCACTGGAAGTTGTTGCAAGCATGAAATCAATCATCTATTCTCTACACAAAGAATAAACATATAAGAAATAACAGAATTAATCCTTTGGAGAAAAGAACTGGCTACTAGGCTGAAGACTAGGAAAGCACTGTTAATGATAGAATTCCAGGGCCCAAAGTTAGGAAGATGTGTTTGACAAAGTTTTTAACAGAAGATTGGACAAACATCAGTCAAGAATGGTTTTTGTGTAGTTAAGCCTTCTTTGGGAAAAGAGATCAGGTGACCAAAGCTCCTGCACGCCCTCTTTCCTATGGTTCTGTGATTACAAAGTAAAAGCAATCCCTAAACCTAGGCAATGTCCAAACACTAAGAGTTGCCACTTGAGCTTCAAAGGGAAAGGGGGATCTGAAAGTGATGCACACCATTTACATGCAAATGAATTCTCTCATCTCTTTTCTCCAGCCTTCACACACAGTTCCTCTCCTCACACCCCCCCACACCCCCCCCCACTTCTCGCCTCCCCTCCACCCCCATCACCTTAGGCTGGGCAAGTGCAACACAAGGCATCTTTCCGACTGTGGCCCCACCCTTTCCCGTAACCTCTCTGCATTCTGCCACCCTCGTCAGGAACACAAGTCCCGAAGCATAACATCACATCCCCAGGTGGGACCTTGCTCTCTAAATATGCAAAAGGCAACCTTGTGATACGGATCACACGTGGGCTTCAAGGGCTCCCAATGGGAAGGTTTCACCCTCTCCCTCCTATGCTCCCCAACTCCCCAAAGCAAGCCACATGCTAAGGAGAAAAAAAATGAGTTTACATCTTCACAGTAAATAGCGCTTCTAAATGTGAATGCAAAATGGCTCGAGGCTATTCTAAAGGATACAACCATTTCAAATCCTCTGCTCTGTTCTGAATTATTCCTAGGCTTGGTCAGAAATTGTCCACAGAAACATTTCTGCATCAGAAAAGGTCTCTGCACTGAAGTGACATACTGCCATGCTTCTACATTTTCAAAAACAATTAATTCAGAAAGAAAAAAATCCCTAGATTTGATCAAAGAGCATGGCAAAATATTTTTTGAATTTCAGGTTTTAATTTGAGTAGGAAAAAAGGACTTAACGTAAATGTAATCAAGCTGTTTTGTCAAGAATAAAAATAGTTTCCAGCAGATGTGTCCCATGGAGGAATTTCATATCTCTGAGATTTAAATTCATCAGATTTGGTTCACATTGATCAACGCATTCAAGAGTTATTAGGGAGCAATTGAACAGACAACGAGACTGAGTAGGTGTAACTTTTTAAAGTAGTCATCTTAAATGCTAAAAAATAAATAATTAATATTTCAGTAACATATTTCTTCTGTTAAACCAAAAACATAAATAATTTTTTCCATACAGTTCAGTTGGCCAGAAAATTATCCTCGATAAAGAATATCAAACAAAACACTTTTTTATCATGTATGCCATAGCCCACCTGGCCTGTCAGCTTGAGTTAAATACCATTTTAAAACATGAATATATGCAGCCAGAGATCAAGAGCTCAGTGCTTCCTAAAGTAACTAAACCAGACAAAGGAACCTAAATAAAATGTAACTGGTTGAATAATGGGTGCCCAATGGGACAGTACTTAGAGTAGTTTGATCATACTAGTCTGCTGACTGATGTGTATCAGAGGGAACAAGTACTGTGAAAGAAATGCTCCTGGTTTAGATTATTTTTTTTGAAACTACTCTGGCATTGTGATCTGGTACAGTGCCATTGGATGCATGTTGCTGTAAATTCATTTCAAGATGTAAATTAGAGATAATTAGAGAAAAAAAATAGGAAAGACCTATCAACTTCGAGAGTATCTAAAATTCCAATGAATAATGCTCATTGAAAGCATGAATAAACTGTTTTGAGATAAAAAATCCTAAGCTTCAAATACAAAAAGGCACCAGACAAGTTAAATATCTAACACACCACAAATGTATGGAAGTTACAGTCCAGTAAAAGGGCTCAAAAAAAAAAAGTTTGCTGGGGCTCCCCTTTCCTGACAAAATAAGAACTAAGTAAAAAAACCTTTTTTTATTTGCTTTAAAAAAAAAAAAACCAAAAAAAAAAAAAAAAAACCAACCAAAACCAGAAATGCCTATAGAAAGCTATTTCTGGGAAAAATTAAATCCCCTAGATTACCATCTCTTTGAAGCAGAAACTGTCTTTTACCCTACACATGTCTACGCCCACGTATAGTGCCAGGAGATTCCAATTCATAACAAAGATTCTAGGCATGCTGTTTTAACACAAAAAAACTCCTACATAATGGCAACTAGTAAACATTGGAGCCATTGCCATGTCCCTCAATGTTTAATAGGACTGAAAAAAGAAGACAACCAGGTAGCTGCTGCTTGATTGTAAATGGTAGTTAAAATGGCCTAGTGCTGGCCTTCAACACTGAAGAATTTTATCTTGTTCGAGATTGGCATGAGAGAAGACAACAGATTATAACAAAACCTACTAATTTTAGGTAGATACTGAGCACAAAATCTCAACATGTGATCTATTAAGGTCACAAAAGAGCCTGCAGCTCAAGGTCTTGCTCATAAAGCAGCCAAGCTGCCAAATAATAAGAACTTTTTCGGACAGGACTGGGAAGCTGCAAAGAGGAGCTGAGCATGCAGACCTTGAAAACACTACTAGGAGACACCTAAGAATGCTCACGGCATCACATCAGTACATAAACTAAGCTATTGACCTCAAAAGTTTTGCTCTTTAGGATTTTAGACTGTGAAGCTCTTAAGTTTCTTTCACAGACTTTTTGGAGTTTCCAAGTTTACAAGCTCTGGAATATTTACTTTAAATTGATGCATTGCAAAATATGTATCAAGTATTCCCAGGGATTCTGCCCCTCAACCAAAGCCATGTTTAATTAAAGATGCTCAAAAAATTTTGCTAGCCACATCCATCTGGGTGCATAATTCACAGGATACAATCTCAGTCAAAACATCTCTCCTTTTTTCAAATTAAAATACCTCTGGTTGAGTAACAGACTGAGTGTGGAACACACAACTTTACAAAAAAAATGAATATGGAACATGTCAGATATTGCTCACATAACATGAAAAATTATATGCTTTTTATAATTGCAACATATGCCAAATAAAACAACATTTCTTGATTTCTAGATATCCTTTTTGTCCTCTGCAGACAGCAGGTATTTAAACAAGATCAGAGAAGACCTTAAGTGCATGTCAGAAAACCTAGCAAACACGCTTCTGAAGTCAGACAGAATATGTTGCTTCTTACCTCTCCTTTTCAGTGTATCTTCTTTTTGGATGAACTGGGAGAACAAGACCACTGTTTGACTATGATGTGCCCCATGTAAAGTCTGAGAGGCTGTCTCAAAAGGTTGTTACTCCTGTGACCTGGCTCACTCAGGATTTTTGTCAAGCTGCATTTCTGCTAATGTTTTTGGGCATCAGGAAATAATATTTTTTTGCAGGGAGTGAAACTGGCATATTAACAAGATAAATTCTACCTTTCCTGTTATACAATAAAGTCAGAGCAGGGCTCAAGCATCACAGTGTTCCACTGTTTTTTGTAGAAAATTGTGAGTGAAAAGAGCATCTTAATAAGTAGAAAGATTTGGGATTTTCTGGGAAACAGTGCAAGATGGAAGAGATTAAATTCCTTGGGAAGTACAAGGTATGTTTGGGTGGGGAGGGGTTGCAACTGAATTAGGCTGAAGGAGGGTTACTCTGCCTTATTAGTTTGGTTTTATGGTATGACCACTGGAACCAATTAAAATACCTCATACGTGAAACTGAGGAGTAGGCACACAGCACCCTACAGAAGTGTTAAATAATAAAGTTTATGCCTGTCTGGCTTTCACTCTGCTCAAGCCACTGCACACCTCATTACAATGACCTCAGTCTAAGTTAAAATTCACTGCCTGTATAACTCTATTGATAGCTATAGGTGAGAACCTATATGCATATGATTACAGTTGCATAGAATACAGTCTGCAATGGAACAATGTACAATCTTTTTTTCTTTTAAACATCTCAAATATAAGTACTTAATGAAAGAAATGGAGAGAAAAAGATTTACTCAGATTTAACAATATGAGAAGCTAGTTCTGATCTCACTTCTGGAGCCAGTCCTTCTCAAATGAATGAGAATGGTATTCAACTCAATGAAAAGGGTATATGTGAAGTGTTCAGTATCCTATAACTTTAAGCATTAGTTCTACTTGTGCTGCAAAGCAAGTACTGTTTACCCTCAATTCTTTCAACTAGAACTGATCACAACTATATAAAAAGTTAACACCTGCACTTTTGACATTGTTACCTAAAACTTTGTAATGCAAAGCGTTCCCTCAAGCCATGTGTAGACAATGTCCCTAAGAATGATTTTATTTTCTGATTTTACTTACCTCTTGGGTTATCACCAATTATATTGGTTTTGCCATTCCAGTACCACAGTAATAATGTTGCATCACGTGATCCTGAGAGAATGTAACAATTTCCTCCAATATAGGACTCGGAACGAGCGAGACAGGTTACAACATCCCAGTGTCCAAATATTACTTGTATCAGTTTACCTAAAACACATAAAAGTGGTTTTAAAAATATGCTTCTGTGCTTTTTAAGGCAAATTAAATACATCATAAAGTATTCTAGAAATAACTTCTTTATTTAAAAAGTGTCCAAAAATCCCTATAGTGGAGTATGACTTTTTTCTTTCTTTATTTGGTGGAAACTTATTTAAAAGTGAAGAAGTCCATACAGGTCACACAAAAATATTTACAGAATATTTATATACTTTATTCCAAGGCCTTTATTCAAAAATCCAGAAGGATTCTTTTTATTCTATATGTTAACCTTCACTTTTCAGACAGGAAATGTGACTAGATTCTTTTTTAAGGCAAGTTTAACATAAATTTACTGATTAAAATATCAGCAAAATGTAATGCTGATGATGATGATGTGGAAAACTGAATCAGAAGAAGCCACAGAACATTTAGGACCCAGAAGAAATTGGTAGTGTAAGAGCACGTGCATATAGCATATGTAACTTTTAAGCATCTTCTTAAACAGAGATAAAGAGATTTAGATGAAAAATTACTTTTGTACCCTGTTTTTCCATCACCATTTAAACACTTGACAATTACTTCAACCAGCATCCTTCCCTTTCAAGAATTTCTGTAATGTACAAAAAAACTCAGATAACAGACCTTGAAAAAAACTTTCTCACCTACTATATATAGGACAAATGCTTTGTGTATAAGAGAAAAATGGTAGAGAAAAAGGAAAGCCTTGGCCATTACAAACAGGCTGTTCAAGAGTCTATACAAACATGAATACAAATATAACCTTTTAACTTTAACTAAACATGACAGTATTTTCAGAAAAATGTAAATGTGGACACTGATGCACAGTGGATTTCCATGTGGGAGAGGAAACACACGTAAGGTCACCCACAGTAGATCTGTGCCAGGCCACTCTCTGTCAAAAGCTGGCTCCTACATGCCATGTGTCCTGCCAGTTTCTGGATCTGCCAGCAGCACACGTGACACTAGGAAAAGAGAATGTAAGCACTCAAATCCATCTCACTGCATCTCCAGAAGCCCAGCAACTGCAGATCTTGCAGAGACAGGACGAAAGATACACTCACACATTTCTTATGCACCTGTTTGGCCTATTCAGGTAACAAATTCTGTATCCAATAACACAGGCAAATGTTGTGTGCAATGCCATTATGTGTGAACACAAGATTTCTCAGCCCAAATCACCACACATCCATTTATGCTTTGGGCTGAATAAAGAATGAATAAGAACAAAAGGGGAAACAAGTGATGGCTCTGGAAGGATCAACAACATGTGCCAAAAGAAATAGAAAATGCAAAATACTTATATTGGAGAGCAACTCAGGGATCATGTCTTTCACTCATCTCTGTATGTAACAGTGTTTTGTAGCCATAACCTCTGCACACCAGAGCTTTAATCTGTGCCATGGGGTCACCTAACTGTCTCTGATTCTGACCAGCTGGGAGCAGTGAAACTCACAGACTAAATAACTTCACTTTGCCAATATACAAAACCATCTTATGAGGTGTATGTTTTTCCCTGAAAATTCAAATTGCCAATTACAAGGCTTAAATTTGAGATTAATTTCATTACCTGACATTTTCTTCAGCTGTATAGCCATAGGTATTCAGCTCCTGAGTTGATTTATACTTATATGTACTTTATGCTATAAACATTGCTGACTTACAAAGATCTCTCCTTCAATTATATTCTATGTTTACAATTTCTGTTCTAGGAAGCAAACATTTTTCAAGGCTATTTGTTTGACAGCTGGTCATGTACTTGCACTGCCTTGTTAGGTTTACTTTGTTTCTGTGCAGCTAAGATTCAATCAATTCCATTAAAACAAGAAATAAGCTTTTGCTTATTTCACATTAGTGTAAAAAAAATAAAACAAATCATTAATCTCATATGAGTTACTCAACTTTGTTTCCTTTAATACGAGTTGTCCTCTCTATACAGGAGTATCAAACTTTCCCATGTGCACTCAGTCCTTCTTGACAGAACAATTTTTCTAGTTAATGTTTTATTTGACAGCTGTGCTACGAATAATTAAAAGAAAAATAAGACTCAAATCTCCGCACTGAATCTAAAATGCTGTCTAGAAATCATTCCTACTGCTAGAGGAAGGTTTTATTGGGCTTCTGCCATACTAGCTGCACTGAGAACCCATGATTTATGTTACAACTCCTGTTAAAAAAAAAACAAAAACAAACACACAAAATCTAACAGGAGAAAGGTTTCCTTTTTGTGTAAATGCTAAAACATAATAGAATTCAACACTTGTGATCACTTGCCATTATGCATTACTGATTACATAATCTTTTTTCCTTGCTGTTCTGCCAATTTCAGCATATTTCACTACTATATTCTCATTTTAATTTGAAGCAAAATAATCAACATCTGAAGTAACTCGATTTAACAGCTAGAGTTGTTCTATTGACAAACAGGAGACACACAGAAGACACAAATCTTCTGCAACTTTTTGGACAACCATATTTTGGTGTATACCCTAATTAGCTATGGTAGCAACGAGATGCCTGGTGTATCTGACTTAACACACAGAGGACATAAGTTATTGAGATATTTCTAGTTCAGATCAATACAGAACAAGGGTACCAAAATCATGCAAGTTCCTTCCATAGGTGTAAAGTAAAATATATTCTGTGACATAAAAGAACTAGTTTTGTAAATGTATTGTAAAAATTAATGTAAATCAAGACTATATACTGAATATTTATTACTGCCAGCTAACTTTTCTGAAGATCTCTGTTAAATGCACAGCTTTAATAAAATTTATTTTCATCAATGAGAAAATTAAACTAAGAAGGGTCTAACAAGATATCTGTGTAATGAATTGTAGGCTGTCCATATGAAGTAAATGGAACTTCTCCTTTATACTTAAGGCTTAAAAATCTCAAAAATGACAGCTATGCTAAAATATGCCATGAGTTCTAGTCTTAACAGATTTTCATTAAACACCATCCTAGTATTTTGGTTTGCCAAGTGTGAAAAGCACTATTAACTAATATATTTAAGAAATGATGACAAACACATTCCCTAGGGATTAATAACCTCCTGGAAAGCTTGATGGCACACACACATTAACCACACTGGGTCATTAATCCCAAAGAAGTAGCTTGCAGTGAGGTTGCTATTCCCACTATAAGATAATGAAAGGTAAAAAAAATCATACCTATTTTTTTTCTGGGGTTCCATGGCTTTTAAATTCCTGTAGCCTTTGCATTAAAAGATTCTTTTCTATTTAGCGTGACACATGCATGACTTCAATGGTCTGGATACATGCCAGCTGACAGACTAATTTAACTGCTGGCCATTAAATTGATCAGTTTATGTTATATAAAAGAATTCAGTAGCTCCAAATCATTTTTTTTTCTATTATAGAATATCTTTCAAAGGCTTTCATAAGTATTCTTTCACCAGATTTCAAGACTTCACTTCTGTTCTTATTCTGTGGTGCTTGCCTCTATTTCCTCAAAAAAAAATTAAAAAAATTAAAAAAATTCTCTAGTGCTGAAAACCAACCAGAGTTAAATTAAAGTAAGCTCTCAAAGAACAATTAATTCTCCTGGCATGCAAAGTTTCACAAAAACTCATTTACTTGTGGAAACTGCAATTTAAGAACAGGTATGCCTGTCATATAGACTTGAAGTGTGATGCTATGGCTAAACAAGAGCTCGTTGTCTTATGATTGCCATTATTCCACACAACTGATAGCATACAATGCACAGTTGTAGTAGGCAGGAAAAGATTTGACAAATATTATTAATAGGGGAATAAATACACACTCCACTTTCTCCCCTCGACTTCACATTCTTTCCTTATTGGAACAGTAGGCTGACAATGAACAGAAAGAATCTTTCAGGCTATTCACATATTTTAAAAATACATTACCTGAGTCAGTAGAATAAACTCGGAAACTCTTGTCCCAGAAGCCACAGACCAAGATGTAACGATTATCAGAGGTGATGACAAAACACTGGGAGTGCACCTGAATACTTTGGTCTAAAAGGTCAGTGATTTGCCTTCTGTGCAAACCTGTATTGCTGGCTGAATGGAAAGACACACAAAACAAGAAATTTTAGCATCCACATTCACAGAACAAAATCACATTTTAGAAACTTACGTTCACACTAAAACTATCCTTCACTGCTCTTGCACTTGTTTTTTGTGGCAGGAACATTTTCTTTCTACTTTTACTATAAAGTACTCATTACACTTCTGGGAACAATGTTAATTCCGTGTAGTATATATTTGAAAATACAAGAAATCCCTTCTTTAAGTCAAACGCAGATGACAAATATAAAAGAAGACTGTAAAAAAGAACAATGCATAAACATGTAATAAGTTTCCTTGTCCTCTTCTAGTGTAAGAACTTAAAAATGAAGAAGCAAATTAAGGGAATGCAATTATAAAACAATACATATACTTATGTGCGATATAGTCGCTCTAATACAACAGACAACAGAATTATGATTTCAAAAGCATACACAGGTTGTATTTCATTGCAAGCACTGTAATTTAAAACAAGAATAACTGCAATCAATGTAACTACCATTTCATAATTTTTTGAGCATTGCACAAAAATTAACCAGTTTATCTCCACAATTTCTTTTAGGGTTGAGAAAAAATATTTACCCTGCTTTGATCACCTGCTGTTATATTTCCTTTAGATCATCTTCCATTGTCCAGAGAATGGACAGGAATGAAGTAGTGAACACATTGTTCAGATTATACTCTGTCTTTATTAAATGATGTGTGTGCACATACGTATATGTGCACACTCACAGACGTATATGGGTCCCTGTATATATATATATAATGAAAATCCTACCCTGTAGGAAGAACTTTTAATGTGACTCTCACTCAGGCATGTAAATTCTCCTGGGCCTGGGTTTGCCTACACCATTACTTTCATTTTCAGATGGTACCTCAGACCTGGTCTCGTGCTCTTCTTTGTTCTTTAACTTCTTTCCATTCTAACGGTCTAGCTGTCCCCTAAGCCTTGGGGTAATTCCATTTACCCTGTATCAAATCCTTTTGCTACATTTGATATGTTGATAACTCTCTTATCCATATGGATAGCAAATCATATAGCAAGGCCACTCTATCTGCAGGTAACACCTAACAGGGCCCTGCCTGCTGCTGGGACCACTTACAGAGTCATAATACCATGTTATAAGTGCTCAGAGCAGCATTCTGTGTGGCAAAATAATGGCAAATCAACTCCCCAACAAATGTCCAGGCCGACACATCCAGTGTGCGTAAGACCTTCAAAAAATTTAACCTCAAAAAAGAGGTCTGGGATCTATGTCATATCAGACAGTGCTGGTTTACATCTTCCTGTGCCAATAAGGATGGTGGGAAGCCCTCCTTAGGACTAAGCAACAAGAATCCTGCGATAATCATAACAGTGTAATTTTGTGGTCCTCTTAGGTGCCATTTCTAGGTAAATGTGTCTAGACACAATTAAAAACCTTTAATATTATCTACATAATTACTTGCTTGTACCCAGTGATGTTACTTAACAGTGACTAAGAAAGCCTTAAACCTTTTAAACTATGTCCAATATAATCACAAAGCTGATTTGAGATCTACTGCATGAAGAGAATGTGAAACCATTTTTCAGAACTAGGAACATTAGTTTTTAAAGGTACTTACACCAAACCAAATTAAATATTTCGTAAAGGCAAGCCAGAAAATGGAATTATAGTTTTAAAATTATGAAAAATGCAAATGAAAATAAAGAATAATTTTCTTCCTAATGTTCTTCACTATATGTGGAAAAATCATTAGACTGATCTATTGTGGTTTTCAAGTTTTTTGCTGGGATGTTTATTTATATTTTTAAGATCTAAATGATGGCATATTTTAAAGCAGAATATACATTTCCTGCTCCAAGCATTTTCTGAGTAAGAGAAGGAGCCTCCACAAACTCTCTGGGCAGCCTGTTCCAGGCTCTGTCACCCTCACTGTGAAAAAGATTTTCCTGATGTTGAGGTGGAACATCCTGTGTTCCAGTGGGTGCTCA
This sequence comes from Corythornis vintsioides, assembly GCA_025447755.1. Classification (NCBI taxonomy): domain Eukaryota; kingdom Metazoa; phylum Chordata; class Aves; order Coraciiformes; family Alcedinidae; genus Corythornis; species Corythornis vintsioides. The sequence goes on from JAOEGS010000290.1 coordinate 32,196, forward strand.
TTGCTCCTCATCCTCTCACAGCACACCACTGAAAAGAGACTAGCCCCTTCCACTCGACACCCACCCTGCAGATATTTGTAAACATTAATAAGATCCTCTCTCAGGATTCTCCAGAATAAAATATAAAATCTATTTCAGGATGGAAAGGAGAGTTAGAGCACATGTACTCATTTCAATCACTGCGTTTTTTTAGATGGGGATTGATTTAAAAAACTTTGGAAAATAATTTTCATTTTATCAGCCCTAAAAAATAGTTTAGTATGTCCATGCTGCTCCTGATTTAATGAGCATAGAGCTTACCCAGCAAAATAGCTATGTAACAACCATCTGTACCTACAGGCTGACACAGTGCAGTCCCTACTGTGAAATGTGCATTAGTTTTGAAATTTAATTCTCACTGGCTGACAAGACTTGTCATCCCAACCTATCCAGGCAAGATCAGTTTTGCTCTGATTTTTCCATGCTTCTATCATTGACCACTTCACTTCTTTTTCACTTAAGCTAATGGGCAATCAAAAACCAGAGCTAAGTATGAAGTCTAATAGGCTTGGGGAAGGGTGCGGAATTCCATCATCTTTGTTCCTGTGAACTGTCCCATAACTAGTTTGTATTTTGGGGTTAGGTTGAGTTGGGGTTTTTTAATTTTGTTTTTAAATAATGTTTAAGGTTCCATTTACCATGCTACAGGCTCCTGCATTATAATCTAGGCATGCGCTCCCCGAAGTTGGGTCTCTAATGAAAGAACCGACCAGACTCTAATCATGGTAATAGGAAAATCAGCTGTATATAAATTAATAAACATCTATAATAAAAAGTCATTAATTGCATCTATTACAGTGAGTCATTAAATAAAAAAGAGAGACATTCCTCCACCCCTTTTTAATAAAAGAAAAGCATACACAGATTTAACTAGTGATGCTGATCAAAAGATGCAATCCTTTTGAAAAATGGATACTAATATCTCACTACTAAAAGAGCGGGCAATATTTTTCCACTTTGAAACCGCTTTGCAATTACACATTAATCCCCTCAGCCCCAACAGCAGGGCCTAGGAAGAAAGGATTGATCTCCTTTAATGATGAAACCCTGGCACCATGGTTTTATTTTTCACAACACGGTGCAGTTAAGAACCCCACTGTTATTATGAAAATTTCCTCAGCAAAGGAGCTCCATCACATTACCAGTGCACCAATTCATCACAACGTGCCTCGCTCCTGCTCATCAACAAGTCTGAGTGATGAAAAGATCCAATATTATCCTGACAGTACTTCATGCACATTCTCAATCACACATTATTACAGCATCCATATTAATTTTCACTGACACGCGTCCTAGGCCTGTTCAAATTAGGCAAACCAACGAGGGGGAGTTGATGAAATACCAGCATAGCCACAGCTCATTGCATTCCAATTTGCATGCAAATGGTTTATCAGGAAAATTCCATTCCCAGCAACCAGCAAGTGAAAAACAACCGTAATCTACACTTCAGGGCCACCATACAGAGCTTAATGAATCGCAAAGAGAGAAGGAAGTGACAGACCTATGAGAGGATCGATTTCCACTGGCAGCTGGTAAGGCTGGTCTTGTACAGCACCTTGATGAGCTGGAATTCAGGAAAGAAGATTTTAAAACTCTGCATTTTTAAATGCACGAAGCCATACACATTTTATAAATCAAAGCTACGTCTGCTTTTGTTTAACTATCCAAGATCCTTCTGCATTGATTGCATTTAAAAAAAAAAAATCCAGGTGCTTTCACAGGCTGCTTATTAAACATTTATTTTAGATTAGTGCTATTCTGAATGTATGCCACCAGCAGCAGCTCCAGTCCTGAGCCATAAGCTTTAGCAGATGCTTTACTGGCAACCTCTCCTGTCGCAACAAAACAAAATTAAGTGGTAAAGAGCACTGAAAACAAAATGTGACAACCATCTGCTGACTGTAGCAAATACTATTTTCCTCTTTACTTTTTAAAGCATTGCCTTTGAACAAGTGAAGCACAAAGGACATTTTTTTTCAAGAAGTCAGTTTATGATGCAGACACAGAAATCCCATAGCCATCCAGTATTTAAGGATTCATTCATCACCAACACCCATTTATTTGCAAGTTCACATTGACTTAAATATATAATTCTGCTGACCTACATTTCATCTGGGCACCTGGCATACCAGTGAAATGTTTACCTTCTGACTTTTCCTTCAGTGTTAAAAAGAAAAGCCGTTGTTTTTTTTTTTTTTCCCCATAGCCTCACTAAAAACAAGCAAGCAAGCAAACGCCCCCCTTGCCATATCAAAATAGTCCACAACACAATCTTGGAAGCAGAACAAAATTATTGGTTGAATATTTAAACCTATGGTTTTTCTACCTACTAGACATAACTTACCATAAAAATTACTATCAATAGAAGGATTTCCTAAGTAATTGGGAAGCCAAACTTCTGCTGCAGTGCAACACTAACACAGAACAAGAAATCCATGTAACAAAATGAAGACACTCTCTTGGGTACCAGTGCCATGAGACATTAGCAAAGACACCAAACTCATACAAGAGCAGGAATTACATTTGTAATTATACATTAGTGACAACTGGTCACCTGGCAACTTCACTTTTTTATCATGATGCCTCATTAGCAAAGATAATGCTAAGCCCATATCAGGAGATATGGAGTAGTGATGGCACCTGCCCAGGTCTAATCCTAGCAGTTTTCATTCAGTGTAACATTTGAAGGCAACAGTAGCGAAGACTTGTCCCAGGAGACCATACCCAAATATGTTAAGCCTAGTACCCCATTAACAATCTGCAGCTGATCAGTATATTCTCAAAGAGATGGGGCTTTGCTGGGTTTTGTTTTTGGTTGGTTGGTTTTTGTTTGTCTTCAACTGTGGATCTTCTTGAGCCCTTTGTAAAAGCAAGACAAGTTTAAAATGCTTCTAAAGAAAAAAAAAAACCAACAAAATCTGAAGCGAAAAAAACAAAATCTGAAGGTTTTGTCAACTTAAAACAGTTGCTTACTAAACTCAACAACTGGTTGCTTTCTGAGACATCATCAACCAGCAGACTTAACAAGAACTCAAAAACAACTCCTACCACTTTAGAACCTCCTCTTTTCCCATGCATATTTTATGTCCACAAAGGCTATTTTTTAAAAGCCTTGAATACATGCCCAAGGTCACATATCCAAGGTAAAAGAGGCTATTGCCACCCTCACTTCAAACAAATGTCAAGGTCCCTGTAAATAGCTCTTGCTCACAACTCATTGTCTAGACAAGCCTCCCTTCCCCACTTTCTTTTAAAAAATTTCTTGGGTGGGCAAACTAATACATTGATGATTCTATTTGAACAGTGGTAAGAGGTAATAAGCAAGAATTAGAAAAAAAGTGTGGGAGTCACCTGACTTTTTCAAAATGTAATAAAGAACCATGGGTCCAGGTCTCTTAGTAGGAATTTCAGTGATGCAAGTATTATTCTGGTGTTACTCTTCCCTTTCTTAAAAGCCTTTGGCCAGTTTTACTACATAGCACTGAAAAACTACCTTTCAGAGCTTGGGCCTGAGACTGTCACAGTCAGGGAAAGGAGGATGCCTTTAAGAATAGGGAAGATCACAACTGAAAATAGGAGGAGTATATTCTCAAGTCCAACACAGTTTTAAAGGAAAATTAATTTGATTGGTTGCTGTGCAATGAATATGCTTTTCTCCTTTCACATTGCCAAATACATAAGCATCTAATAACTTTGGGATGGTTAAGTTACACAGGATACGGACTTTCCATGTATTTTATCTTCTAATTCTCATCAAGTGGCTTTAACATCAGAATACAATATTCATAAGCAACTAAGTAAAATTGGCAGAAAAGATTTCAGGCAAGTTCTACAAGTTTTAAAACTTTTATATGATTTGGTTCAGGCTTCCATCTGACTGAAAAACAAGAGGAAGAGTGTGACTTTATGTGATACACCGGTTTTCCTTTCTTGCATAGTGCCTGATGGCCTAGAAAGTGAAACACTGTCACTACAAACCCTTTGTGTGCTACATATTCTGCTGCACAATAGTTTACCTTTTTAAGGAGAGACTAAGTCCACATGTGAAGAGCAGGCTGTCAGTGAACAGGAGATACCTTTCACACTTCACATTTTAACAGTTCTGCAGCAAATGTTGCAATAATATACAGTAGAAGTATTTCTTGATGGCAGGGGTTTCTTATGCTACTTACTTGAATATACTTACCAGGAAGATTATGCCACTTGTTTACAGCAAATAACCTGTTTGCAGTAACTGTGATCACAGCAGGAGTGGCCAGACCAGGCTGGGTGTTGGCTGCTACGTGAGTGACAGGGGAGTTGGATGGGAACTTTAGAACCATGATAACATCCTGTTGAGCTTGGTCTGTGAACATCAACGGGCTCTGCAGGAGGAGATACTGTTGAGTGCACACAACAAGAACCCAAATACACAGGAAAAGAAAACATAGGGAGGAGAAGACAAGACAAGAAAAGGAAGATTGGATTAAAACACACAAGATCCAATAGCAGCTGCAGTGAAAAGCAAAAGCAGTTAATAGTGGACAGGCTTATGGAAACAACTATTTTAGGTAGAAAAACCTTCTTTACACTATTAATTTGAGGGCCTTGTTGAAGGGGTGTGTATGTGTGCTTATACACAAACTTTGCTACAGATCACAGCAGACTAAACTAAAAGTTTCCAATCACCTATCTCTGCCAAAAGAATTCTCCTCCATATCTGCAAAGATAGGATGTCAAGGGAAGCAAACAAAAGAAAAAAAAGGAGAGCAAAAGAAATTCCTGCTCCCAAAGACTGTCTCAAGTTGCATTAAACTGGCAGACTGCAGTTCTTTACAGGCCAGATGAGAACATGAAAGCACATTAAAATAAACAGATACACACACACACACACACACTAGATATATGTGCTCTATATATTTCTGGTGTACAAACCCAAGATTTATGAATGCAAAGTAGAAGACTTCACTGCAAATGTGTTTCAAAGGACAAACATAATTAAATGCAGTTGTAAAGAATATAAAGTGGACGTGATTACAGATACTATCCTGCATTATTTCTAGAAATACTTAAGGGAGAGAATGAACCAGACCCTCATTCTCAACATATTTTTTAATTTCAGTTTTTTAATTTAGTAAGTTGAAAAGTTTAATAACTTTTAATCTAAGCTCTCTAACAAAACCTTGAATCTGGATATCAAACATAAGGAGGAAAAGCAAAACTTAATGGATTTGTGATTGTGTGGCATACCTATAAAAGATAATTCCATTGAGATGGAGAGATACAATCATCCCAGTTACCAGTAGCCATATTGCTCTAGGATTTGTAATTTTCTAATAACTGAATTAGAACACTAATGAAGTGTTCTTGGCTATCTTCCACCTGCAATATTTCATTACATATATGTGTATGCAAGTGCATACATTTAATACATACTTCTAAAGAACTAATAAAAAAATTAAATACATTTGCATTTTTATTATCACTCCTTTTTAAAAAGTTATTAAGAGTACTTAGAAAAACATATTGCTCTATGAATTCCTATTTGCAGTCTTTGCATAAAGGTGTAAATAAAAGCAACTAATAAGCTACCCAGACACCCTTCCAAGCAAGTGGCTAAAAGCCAATCAATATTATGAGTTAATCCTCCCTGGATGCTCATTCAATTAAAGGTGTCAGTAATGCCTCATCTGATGTGGCCTCAATTAAATCCAGCTATCTGATGGTTGCAAACACAAGGGGATACAGCAACAGCAGCAAACCCAGACAAATAGGCAGCCTTCGTGTGGCTGCTAATTACTACACCTGGTGTATATTATGGGCTGTGTGCTGAACACAGCGCACGGCAGCGTTCCACCCGGCTGCATTCAGCCCCGCGTGCTCACACGCGGCTGGCAGTGGAAACCTCGGCAGAGAAAGCAGCTAGAAAAACTGAAAATTGTGACAGAAAAACATCCTTGCCGTATTTCAGCGCCAGGAGCAGGACTTTTAAAGCCACTTCATGGATGATATTATAAAGTCACGGATTAATTACCACAAAACTCGTCAAAGTGAGCGGAGAACTAAGGGCTTTTTTTTCTGTGTGTACCTTAGCCCAGAAAAAACACAGGAGTTAGAAATACAACTTCATAGAGTTTAACTTCTTCCATTCCATACTAAATCATTACTAATTCAGAGTAATGAAAAATATTATGATAAAGCCACACAAACTGCTTCCTGCCATCACATTTATTTATAGAACAATGGGTCTGACAAACATGTCAATGATCAATTTCTCAAGGTCCTCCTCTTCCTGAAAGAAATCCCTCTCAATTAGAAGGAGAGCCTAGTGCATGGCAACACGACAGATGGACACAGGAATACCATGTAGCTGCATGCTGAGGGCACTTGGGCTCCCCGGCATCCCTGTTAACTGGGTTCATCTGGGAGAGAGCTCAGTGGGTTGCACTCACAAGTCACTGCACTGGTCTGCAGCCCCAAGACACTACAGGAGAGGAGCAATGGGCCGGCAGAACACAGATCAGTACAGTCAGCTCTGGCCAACGACGACATGAGATCCCAGGGCAGGAACATGTCTGCAGCACAGCTGTCAAAGTGTAGCATGTACTGGCTGCAGAAAAGGTGGTGGGGATGGCAGGACAGACAGCTGAATGAGTCTCATGTACAAGAACACATGACATGTTTGAGAAAGGCTAGGAGCTCACTTTGACCAAGAATGTTCACATTTCTTTGACTCCTAGATCACAAGGTGTATAAGCTACTTTAGAAACACTTGAGATTTTTGTTTCAGTTTTCCAAACCCCTTGCACTTGAGATACGTTTTTCACCCAATAATCTTAGTCTGCTGAAGTTAGGACATAAATCTTACAGGACATACCTAAAAATGTCTTCTTTTTTTCTTTTTTTTTTTTTTTTTTGTCAGTATGCAACATCCATCTTAACACTAAGGGAATGTAGCCTTTGACAAACTTATGAATAAGCAGACCATTTGCTCCACTTGTCAGAGTATCACTTAACATACTTAGTTCTGGATCTATGACCACACAAATGATATTTCAGGTCCAAGAACTGCACACAACATGATATGGAAAGTAATCAGTAATATAGCAATAGTTTGAATAATAAAATTATATTAGACACAAGTAGAGGTAAAAGGGAAAGCATGTTAATACTCACTGCCTGGATTTTATCACCCTGGCTTTACTGCAAAACACATTTAGTCACATTCTTTGCTATGTAAGTTGCAGCTCATGAATTCCCAGTAATCCTGGTTTTAGGGGAAAACCTATGCCTGGGGAAAAAGACAAGGAAGTTCCACCTCCTAAATCCATGCTTTTTGGGGAATCTGCCAAATATTAACTAAATTGTCTCCATGATGACTGGCTCTCACCTGTACAGGTATGGTATTAACAGAATCAGCCGAAGAAGTGTTCAGAAAATATATGGACATAAAAAAGGCCTTTACTGGAAATCAATACAATCCTTTCAACAATAAATAAATTTAGTAAAATTTGTTGATGCAGTTAAGTACTGCATACACTGCCAGTCCTCCAAACTCGTAACTCATCCACTGTTTCTAACAACACAATTCCACAACCACGCAAAAACACAAGCAAAGGTGCTGGTTCTGTACCTTTAAGATAGCAAAGGAAGTGAACAGAATGTCAAGTCACAAAGAGCTAATACAGCACTTACCACCTGCATGGCAGAGCTTCTTGGAGGATGTGGTTCTATGAGCAGTTGGGAAGGGGTCTGTCCAAAACTTCGTATTTGAGCTTCAACAGCCTGGAAAAGGCACAGGCAGGTTTGCATGTTAAGAGGTGCTAATTACAGGCAATAGAACCATAACTGTCACCTGAAAATGTCATTCCACACTTCTGGCTTGTTTCATGTCTAAAATCAACCCCGTGTGTTCACTGTGGGGCTAAGTGCTTGGCACTGGTACTAAGAATGAGGTAATCATTTTAGTACTGTGGATGCTATTTCCATGAGAAACTCTGCAAAACCTCATCCCGCTCAATGATATTAAACAGAAACAAGCTATTATAATCAGAAACTCTTTTTATTGGCTCCATTTTTCCTTTCTAACACTGGCTTATCCTGTTTGTATTGTAACTCAGAAACAAAAGTTAAAAATTAACAAGTTTCTGTAGGTATTAAGAGCTTTCTACTTTCTATTTAAACTCCATTGCTTAGCTTCACAGTGATAATGTCAACAAAAGTGTCACAAAGCTCTTTGCTTGTTTTCATTTTGATTCAAAATCAGCACACAACTTCATGATGCACTAAACTACCAACAGCAAGACTAACACTAAATGCAGATAGAGGAGAACATGAAGATACAATGCAACATTTGTTTTAGAAAACACCTTTCTCAGTACCATGTTTTGGCACTTTCTTCATGGGGCATGTGTGAAAATACCACCTCATGCTTAGTGATTTCTTAAACACAATTATTCTAAACTGCGTGGACTTACACCCCTTGCCTAGGCATGCCCAACCAGCTTTCCACATTGCCACCTAGTAGCCCACTAACTTAAAGATCAGATCAAGCAGCCAAAATTCACTGAGTTATTTCTTGCCAGCCAGGTGCCTGCACTATCCACAAAAGCAGGGTAATACTCCAGAACATCTTCCATCTTCTAACTTAGACGAAGCCTCTTTCATTGTGAGCTACACCAAGTCATGCTTGAGTTTCCTGTTGCATGGTGCCTTGAGCCCTGTATTCCCACAAGTTGTCTAGCCATGCCAGGTTGTAGGCATTATTTTCAAAAGAAGTCCTGAAAAATCAGGCCCTTGAAAAATGTCTTCCAAATGGGATGCTTTAATGCCAAAACACAGAATCATAGAAACACAAAGCCACTAGTTACTTTTTAGCTATTAGAACATCACATTTTTCTCTGAGATTTTTTTTTCTTGTAGTTCAATGTACCTTGAGGCTCCTTATGCTTTATTTCCTCTTCTGTTTTAGTTAAGCAATAAAATTTTGAGACAGTTATGCTGATCTTATTCTTACAAACATTTTAGACAATAATACAGACTATTACTAGGACATACAATGTTCTCCTATTAACAGAAATACCAAAACCAAAAGTAACATGCATATGAGGCCTTTTGATCATCAGAAATAATCATCTTCTGATAGGAAAGACATCATCCAAAACACTCAGTCTTACCACTTTTGGCCCCTGAAACACCTGAACTCACCAGAGCAGGAGTTGCAGTTACTCCATGGACAGATTCTAACACTCTTTCCTACTCGAGGAAGTACCTTAATTTTCAAAGAACTGGTGTAAAGTGTAAGTTTATCAAGCAGCTGGCTAAAATCTGACATACAAATTCCATGATTCAAAGAGTATTTTTTGAGGAACAGCAGTATCATATTTGTGAAACACTAGAGCTCAGTGAGACCATCAGAGTCCCCTTCCTAGGAATGAGAATTAAAATGGAATTAAAATTCAAACCTGGGGATTTGTGACTTGAGATATCAAGGAAATCCTGAGGCCATAGATTTTCAGGTCTCTTAAGACATGAGGCATTCACAAAGCAACATCATACTGGTCAACAGTGCCATCCTCTCAATTAAGAGCTGTTAGTTTCAAAAAATCCAGATTAAAAAACTTTGCCTACATTTACTTGAAGACTGAGTAGAATACTTGTACTAGCAAATGGGAATTCTGCTTTGCATTGAGTTCAGAACCAGAACAATAAGGAGGAAAAAGAATGTAGACAGTCTGGGAGATCAGTTATTCTGTGCTTGTTAAAATCTTCAAGGCAAATCTACAGGTACTACTATTTATTTCCTGTAAAATATAAATCCAATATCTTATTCAAAATTAATTTTGAGTTGAAAATAGAATAGATAAAATGAGGAAATAATAAGCTTCAGATTTGTTACCATTCTTTATATATTGACTTATGATCAATACAGAAACTTCCATTTCCAAATAGTCCATTTTCAGCTTTTAAAGGGAGTCTGAATTTTGTGTTACCATGAAATCCGGCAGGTCCTTTAATTCCCAATGCTACCTCTACAAACTATACTCTCTTACATAGTGCTAGTCCTAAGAAAGGGAAAATTAAAACAGAAGATAAATACATATAGATGCAGGATAGTCCCAATACATTTATCATAACAAGATCCTAAACATGTAGACCAAAAATTAGATTTCATAACTGCTTTAATCAGTGAAATATCAGCAGTCAGAATGCTATTTTCCACAGTTCAGGTCTCAGATGAACCACCTTCCAGGAACGTAAAAACTGGAAGAGACAGTTATGATCCTGCTGCTTATATACATGGTGCTCATCTGCATCAGACACTCCTAGACCACACAACAGCAGCAGATCTATTTGTCTCCCACCCTCAGTGCAGAAGAGTATCCCCCTGGAATATTAGAAACAAGTATAAAACATTCTACTCAGCCTGCATGTAGATAGTCACTGCCTGTTCCCACATAGTGTTCTGTCAGAACTGGTGAAAATGCTGACCCGTGGGATGGTGATTTTACCATAGACTGCCTTAGAGGACCACAAATTCTCTGTTTTCAGTCCTTAACAGACAGTTTCTACATCTATGTTTATGATCTGGATTTACAGTTCTGGCACAAACAAGTATTTTGCATTCATTACAGATTCCACTCGGTTCATCCCAAAAAATATTGAGAGCCTACATTTCCAGGATTACAAAAGCCCCCTGAAAGAACCTTTCATTTTAGCCAACAGAACTAGGAAAAGTCTACATTCAGATTGTCCTAACACAGCTCATGAGGTTTCACAAAACACCAAAACTGTCCGTAAAGGCACATATATTGCTATCTGTGTGTCCTCTTCACTGACATCTTCAATTTTTTTCACATTCAAAAGAAATGTGAAAAACTGTTAGGTAAAGGCAACAACACTTGGATAATTACGTCTAGACATAGTGGCTAGACTTCAGCATAAAAAAACCTTCTGCATTCCTTCTAATTACCAGGAAAAAAACCCAAAGATTTCCATATTTAGCTTCATTATTTCTTAATTATGTCCAAGAGAGTGTACTAGCAACCCCAAATGTTTCCATCCTTTTCAAAGATTGTATTCAAAGCCAATCCAGATGTCAAGTCCATGTTCTGATGATGGCTCAGTCAGAAGGATCACATACAGAAGGATGCAAGATGACCTCCCTCTGTCAGCAAAAACATGTGATGGTGGAGCTACAATCAATCCCCATTCTCTCAATTTACATAACAACAGAAAGAGAAATACAGGGAATCTTAGCCACCAGATGTCACTCAGACTTTTGTTCAACCTGTCAAAGAAAAACATCTAGCAGGGAGTCTTCTCCTCAGAGAGATAATTAGTATCTCCTTTGATGAAAAGAACTTGCCACTTACCTGAGTAAAATGGCCATCAGTCAAAAAGTTATCGACACATTTTCTAACAGCCTAGCCTCTAACTTTATTTCCTTGGAAAATGTATTGCCAGCATTAGTCAGGATTACTAAGAGATGGATAGGAGGCTCCTCGTGTCAGAGTAAGGGCGTGTGCTCTCAGGCTGCAGACTCCCTCTGGAGCATACAACCATTTAGAAAATTGTAGGCAGACAGATTTGGGCAACTCACACAACTGGTTTCACATCTATTAAGGGCACTGTATAACTGGAAAGGAATAACCTTAGCCTGAAAGCTATCTTCAGCTCCACACACTCTCTGAAAGCGTGCTGCATACCACCAAGTAAAAGATAATATCGTTCAACACTGTGTTTCACTGCTTCTCAAATATCTCAGTAAAATAACCTTCTTCCTGTTACTCCTCTACAAAAACAAAAGTTTGGTAAGGCCAGAATTGCTCCAGATGCTACAAGAAGTCATAAAATGAAACAAGGTACCCAACTTTTTACAGTAATTCACACAGTATGCATCTCAAACCAAGCAATTATATGAGACATTTAATATTTCAAATATGCTGAATAATTTATAATTTTGAAAATTATATGCAGATTTCCAAAATTAACATTTATCTGGTGATTACAATAACTCATGCCTTAAAAAATTCTCCTTTTTTCTTGGGGGAGATAGGGAAAGGAATAGGGAAGTACATTAAAAAAAAAAGAAGAGTGAAAAACTTGAAAACTTGGCTTAGCTATAACGTAGCTTTTGGCCACTGCTTGATATGGATAATTTTGGTCTCTGAATTTACCTTCTAATCTAACTGTGAAGAAAGTTAATTCAACTGCATGCAGTACCCACCAAATACGGCTGTAAATTTTTTGGGAAGGAGGGTGATGGGGAGGTTGAACATATGGATGCAGTTAAGGTAAAAACAGATGTTTGTTACTTTTCTTTGCAGCAACACTCAGAAACTAAGTCAAAATTGCTTTTTTTTCCATGTTTATGTCTGAAAGAACTATAAAATTAAATATGAGGGAGGGCGGGTGGAGGGGGAACTGCAGTGAGTGTCACAGAGAAAGAATGAAATGGTCTCTAGTTTTGAACTCGAATCCTAAAATGAAGGCCCATATACTTAAAAGGCAAGACATACACCATTTAACTGTAGATTTAAAGACCCTTAGAGTTTCAGTGCTGCTTTCATCATGCCTGCTTAGACACACAACACCGAATTGTCTGACAACACAGCAAACACACAACGTGCTACCACCTCACCCCTCACTACACAAAGGCTACTTTCAGTCAATGTGCTGCTGCAGATCTACACCGAAGTGTTTCCAGATACTTCTCAAATCTCGAAGATTGAACTGCCAAACATTTGAAAGCCCAGGTGAAATACCATCGTGCATTGTAATACATATTCTTTCAGTCTATGTGCTCATGGTGAAATGTTTGGGGTTTGTCCTCCATCTTTCTACCCAGTATTTATGTCCAGAAAATAACAGCCCTTGCAAAAATAATTACTTTGGCTCTCTGCCGCTCCTACCTCACTTTTTGATATTCAAAAAGGTTTACACACATGTTCCTCGGTGATTTCTATTGGCTTCAGCCATATGCAATTATGAGTACTTGCTTTCCCTTCCCTTCCACCCAGATGTTGCTTTACAGCATCAGCAAACACAGAGTATTTGACAGATTTCCCCTCAGACAGTGAAGCTGAACGGCTCAGCAGCCAACTGACTAGCTCCTTGCCCCACGGGATGGTGATTAAAATAAAATTCTGATAACAAATGATCAGATAACTTCTTCTGACCAGATAGTCACTTCCAGTCCTACAGTGAGATTCTTAGTTAAACTCCTCATGGGCTACAGAGACACAGATAACCCTAGCCAGATAACAATCATGATTCATAACCATTAGATAAAATTGCTGAAAACACGCCAAAGATTAGAGAAGCTCTTCGTAGTACCATCTCCCTTCGTTTCATAACAAACCCCGTTGGATCAAGATTGTGAAAAACTGGCAAAATGCTTTTCTGCAACAGGCCATGTGTACTGTTGCTGACTGTCCACCTGCCCTGAGGGTACCACGCTACAATTGACCCAGGGAAAAAATACAGCCTTCAAATGTTCATACCACAAATTCACACACTGCAATCTGCTGCTTCAAAAATAAAACGAGCAGCCTCACTTCTTCATGCCAAACCAGAAAAAAAATCTTTCTCTTCTTCCAGCTTTGCAAATCAACCCTTTTATATTGCGTGGCTTCCATTTGTTGTTTTATCATTGCACTGCTCAATGCACTGGTTTGAAGAAAAAATGCCCACACTAGCTTTGAAATCTCACAAATGGCAGGGGAGAGAAGGGAGCAAGGAGATGAGAAAGGCAGAAAATGCAAGCTACTATAAGATCAAGAGTTACAGACTGTTCTCTAGGTATCATTAAACACACCTGCAAACTGTGTGTGATACACCCTCTGCTAACCAAGCGGAGGGGAGGAATTGCCTGCTGCAGCCCTCTAGTGCAGTTACTACTTCAGCTGGAGCAACACGGGTTTATGGCTTCAGAGATGAAGCATGGGCAGAAATACTGTTGAGAACCTGCAGAGGGGGATGTTATTAGGGTACTCTGGCAAGTTGGTGTGAAGTAAAAAGCACAACCCTTTCCTGCTCCAGGGCATTAAAGTAACAAAATGAAGCATGCCTCATTACACAAGAAAACAACATAAAAATGTAGAAATGAAAGCCATCAAATAGAAATGATGCATAGGTTTGTGTTTTTTCTTCTTCCTTCCTTGTAACTTCCTTGCAAGAAACACATATATGTGTATATATATCTATTTTTTTCTAATTGCAGCTTCTTCTGTTTGCTCAAATACCATTGGTGCCTGTCCAGAAGTTGTTTACTAATCTAACGACTTGTTATTTATTAAATGCAAACTGCTATAAATCCCAAGGGGGTGAGGGGTTGTCACCCTCCACAGGATATTTTTTCTCCAAGCTATTTGAGAGCTATTCTGTTCACATCACAGCGAAGTGTAGAAGGGAGCACAGCATAAGAGATCTTCCACCACCACTTGCAAAACAAAACCACTAACCCAGATCTTAAACTACACTAAGAAATCTTCTATGAGAATAAAGGAAAACAAAGTCTTTTTGCCAGACAAATCAGTGCACCAATTACATGGCAGTCATTAAAGCAAAGCAGGAAGTAATCACAGTTTGTGAAAATACAAATAGATCTCCCTCAGGGCCACGCAAGTTGCTCCAATCTGAATATATACATTCCAGGCATATATAACAGAGGCACAGCACGGCCTGGCTGCAATCTCCAGTGCACGCAGCTGCCTGTCTACTGCAGCGTAATCCCAGCTGCCAATCTGAAAGAAACCAGTTAGTCAGAGCAGACACAACCAACAGAAACAAATGTCACTCAATAATGTTCAGAGGCACTGGGTTCATGGATAATTTCAAACAGTATCTCTGTTTGGAGCACTGATGTGCTCATTCAAAACACCTAAATCTTTGGCTACTGGAAACCAGATAAAAAAACTAGAAGTAGAAAAACAGCTCTGGCAGTACTTCAAAGAGACTGACAAAGTAAAAAGAGTCTAAAAAGAAAGTTAGGACTAATTTAAAGACCTACAAACAAAACTGGATTCAGTACAAGCAAAATCCTAAGCAGCTCTGGGACTAGTTTTTTACAATGTAAGAGTCTCCATTTTATTTGAGCGCCAAACCCAAGATTACTTCATGTTTCTCTTCACTGTGGCAGCTGAAGATTTCAAGAGAGCAACTCATTGCTTTCATTTAAAAATCAGTATGTATCACACAGAATGCAGTGGCATTGCAATACCTTGAAATGTTAGTAGTTTCTGGCCTTATTTATTTGTTGCTCTAAAGAGATAAACATCATCTTCAGAACTTGCTGCCTTCACAGTCTGCTTGCTATTTGGTAGACTCCAAATTTTCTGACACAAACCTTTTTCTTCCAGAAAAAAGCAGTTTGTTCCTATCTGTGAGTATGCCATGGAATTTCTTCACTTTTTATGCCATCTCTATTAAAGAAAATCCAAAAAACCTCCATTAAAAGAAAAATTTCTTTGTGAAGGAGATCAATACACAGATGTAAAAATCCAACATTTAGTGGTCTTAAAACTGTCTTGTGTGATCACCTTTCAGTATTTATAATAACTGTGATGAAGAAACAAGTAACCCATTTGCTAAGCTAAGAATTAAAGCAAGTCTACTACTAAACTACCTGCAAGATCAAACCAGCTATTTCCAAAGCAGAGGCACAACATCATCACCGAATCTTCTACAGCAATCAATTAACTTTATCGTTTAATAAAATGTAATGTTTAACTGAGACTTGATTTTTAGACACTGCTTGAGGGAAAAAGCACCTTTGGCACAACTGCAAACTTTCTCACTCAAGAAGCAGCTATTGTTCAAATATAACTAATAAATTACTTTGGTAAGTAAGCACAAGACCATGTCTGCAGACACAGTGGGAGTATTGATGAGCTGGGCACCATAGCCTGCCATGAGCAAATATAATGTAAACATCCCAAACAACAATTCTGTAGTTCCCCAATTACAGTGAAAGTCAATACAGATATTGTTTGAACTGCATAAAGATTCTGCAACTAATCAAAGCATGCTGATGACACAAAATAGAATGACTTTTTGTAGGCTTTTTACTTCCATGTTTGAGTCAAGACTACAAAAACTGTAGCTATTAGACACTGGCATATCTCATCCTTTCCATGTGTGGAAGAGGAAGAAAAAAAAAACCAGCTTAACCAGAAATACTTTCTATTCAAAAATTTTATTTTTGAAGGATTATGAACATCACTTTTCTTCCATCCCTTCTTTACCTTTTGATTACTCTTTCTTCTTTAAGGCTAGCCAACAAATATGTCAGTTATCTAAGACTGACCAGCCAGGCACGAATGAAAATGTAAAGAGCCCAGGGGGTCTCAAGGCCTCCTGATTCCGTTAGATCCACAAGACAGGTCAAGCAAGAAGAGGTGAGAGAAATGACTGCACTGAAAATTGCTATCCTTTGAATTTCAATCAGGGGCTGAGAAAAAAAACTCTCTGAGCTTAAGAACTAATTTACATGAGTTACCACCTTCCAAAAATCTTTACTACTTCGAGGCAAAGCAGTTGTTTGATTCATATTTTGTTAATGCTTATACATCAGGCATATCAGTCCTACTTTAATTAACTCTAAAATATCCCTCTTTTTTTCCTACTGGATAGAGAAGCAGAAGCACTAGATAAAATTAGAACCAATAAGGGCAAAAGAGAACATCCAGGTCAAATAGGGGTTTGGTTTGAAACTTAGCTGAATACTTCTCTGTTGTCTGTTTCTAAGCGCTGTAGTAAATACATAAGTTAAGACAAAGGGCAATAAACCGCCATTCGTCATGTCACACACTGGGCTGAATGGAATCAAAGAAGTGCCACGTCTCCCAGACATCACAGTAAACGCTAATGCCCATTTTGCATGTTTGCTCCAACACCACAGATAGGTCACAGTGTGAGCAGAAATGTGAGAATTAATAGGTAAATTATATTAACTGGTGGCAGGAACTGGAGGTCCTCTTATTTTAATGCTCCTTTTACCAGAAGAAAATATGTCTTTGTGGGAGAGTCCTGAATGCCTGGACAAGCTGATTTCATGCTAGAGTGGTACCTAGCACTGCACTAGAAGCCCTCTATGCAATTCTGCTCTGCATATCTTCACAGGGAAAGACCAGGGTATGAGTTGAGCTGCAGCTGACAAGCCCACATCTCCTGAGCTATGAAATCAGTATGTTCCTTTCGAATATATACTACTTAATGCTGGTTCCATGTAATGGTATTTCGATATAGATCTGCAATTAAAACTAAACTGATTCTTAGCATTCAGCTTTTCACACTGTTCCTGGGCTGTACGACGCCAAACGTGCCATCTGTGCAACACACGCCCGGCCAGAGATGATTCAAAGAGGGTTTCCACAGTACTTTGAATTTTGTCTGCATGAATTCGTTACTTACTGAATTCAGCACATCTAAATTTAGTGCTCTGTGACAGTATTTTATAACTTTATCCTACTTTCTAAAACTCATCACAGCCACAACAAAGGCTGTTGCTCAACCTGCTAAAACCAGACTGATCGTTTTTCCAAGTATTTAGTAAATGTTAACTATGCTATAAATACAAACCGTGTTTATGCTTCGTGAAAGATTCACTGCTGTCAGAGTTCTCCAGCTGAGTTAGAGCTGAAATATGCTATTAACTCCCACCATGAACACAGCTACAAGAGAGGCCAAAAATGCTTTCTCTGGGATAAGATATCAGATCTGCTACTGCTGTCATGAAACTGGGGTCATGTAAACTAAACATCCTTGTAACTTCTTCTGGAAAGCACAGAAGTCTCTCAAACTGTAAATATTTAAAAATAAAATCTGAATCAGAAGAGATAGGTCTAAGATGCATAAAACTTACCCAAAGATATTAATCTCCAGCAACATTTAAAAGCTATTATCCGTAAAATAATTTATCTCATACATCTTAAAGCTGAAAGTAAAAGAATTATTTATTCTCTTTATATAATCAGAAGTGGCACATTCAAATAGCATCCCAAATGCTACATCCAAACTGATTCTTCACAATTTTTGAAACTCCTCAGTTGATATGGAAATAAAATATTAACAGTGGAAGGAAAGTAGTCAATAGAATGAAGAAAGCTGTGTTTCCTAGCACACACTCTTCACACTCCCTTCCCATAACAAAAAGGCACCTTCTCTTCAAGGGAAGAAGTATAAAACAATGGAATAATCTAAGGTTAAAAAAAAATCACGTAGTGAAAGTTATGTGGGGTATTTATTGGATGGGACTTACTCTCATTTTTTTTCAAACCATTATTGTTAATTTTAAATTCATCAGTCTTCTTTAATTGCTGTCTACAAAGATCATATCAGATATTTAAGAATTACTTGAAGAGTATGGTTAGGTTTTTCCTGAGAAGAATAATAGCCTGAGGTTCAAGGGTTCCTGTAGCATATCAGTGATGTATTCTCCAAGTAATATTTTGCCTTCCTACTATTAACTTCATCTCTTTTCTTTACACTTTACACCAGTGTTTATGCCAGCTACACAGGGATACCAGTGAAGACATGGAGTTTTAACTGGGAACTCCATGTGCAGCGATTCATGATCACCCTTTGGTACACTACAGTAGTGAGAATAGGACTTTCTATTCTTCTGACCAAGACACTAAAGGAATACTCACAAAGCAGGCCAAGATACAAATTATTTTCTATGGATTGTGCTTTACCTCTTAATCATTTGCTTGTCTGAATGGCTTAGATCTCATTCTACTTTTTTTTTTTTTTTCCATTCCTGAACAGATATTGAAACAACAAGAAAAAGAGCAGAATTTGTGATAAGAAGGTGCTGAGAATTCTTTCCAGAACAGTTGGATGACATTTATCTATGCTACTGTGACTCCTTGCCACTTCCAAACAGGCAACAAAAACCTCACAGATCTTGAGTCTGCGAGTTCCACTGAGCAAAACATGGTGTTCATGAACAAGTCAACAGAAGGTAGTCATACAGCAAACCAAACACTGTATTTTCCAGACACACAACAGAAGTCAAATTTAATGCTTGTCTTGCATCTTCCCTCTTCAGTTGTAACCTCATTCTGCAAGATGCACAAGTACAAGGATCAGAGCCAATGACAATGCTGCTGAAGTGGCTCAAGCAAAAAAGGAGGAAGGAATGGTCTCTGCAGGGACAAATAGTGCACAGATATGCCAGCAGATATACTGGATCTCTTGCCTTGCTTCTCCTGGTTGCAGCTCCCTTCCCCCACTGGCTGTGACTCAAACCTCTGCTCCTCAGCCCCTGAGATTTGCCTCTGAATTATGCAAGCTTTGCACTCCCCAGGGTTTATCTGCCAAAAGGTAGCATGTGGTCCATGGTTTTCATTTTAGTTTAAAATTTTCTATTATAGTAGTCAGATCCTTTCAAAATACTTTACTTCCTTTATTCCCATAGGCAGAAAGAATGGCAGGAAAAAATTGTTCACAGCAGTATGAGAGGATGTAAAAGTTCTACATTTTCAGTTTAAAAAAAAAAAAAAAAAGAAAGGTAGAATATGGTTTTAATCAAGTAGTTTTCCTTCCTAGACGAGTGTTTCCTTCTTGTAATATATATAACCTGACTGCCTATAAAAATAAAGGTGCCAGTTGGAGCCATTTAGGAGACCTAAGGAAATTCTGCATTAACCTAAACTCCTCCACTCCTCCGTTTCTTCCACTGTTATTCTGTGTGTGGCCTCTACTGATGAGTTAGGTCACCAATACATCTATCTGTGAAGATACTTCAGAAACATATGCATCACAGGCATCACATTATTCCTGTGGTTCAGACTCAGCACAGACCATCTATATGGAGAAATTACCATGGTTTAAGCACATGCTATTAGGGCTATATGATACCTCAAAACCTCAATAACTTGCAGCTCTCAGAGCTCTACAGAAGCTTCTCTTTGTTTTAGGATTGCAAACAGAAATGTATTTTCTGCTGCAACCGTTGAGATTTAAATACCCAAACCTTGAACCTTATTGAGAGCAGAAAGCCAAAAGCATCCTTTTTGAAAGCAAGAAATCCAAAGTAATATTTCTGGATGATAGTTGCCTAATAGATACTAAATCTGAGGTGTTGTGCCTGCCTGAAAATACTGTTAATTGTCCAGATCACAGGCTCATGTGGCCTCTAATGAGGAATTTGGTGGAGAAAAGAAGTAATATTTTCTGGCAAGCTGACTGAAGGAGAAAAATAAATGCTGATTGAAGCTGCTCGGCAGTACAGAACGTTAGCACAGGTCCTCAGGGAGACGGATTAGTAAGCAGGAAGAGGGTGAGGCTGTCAAAGGTGCATGATAAATTCATTTAGCACATAGATATAGAATGATTATGCACATAGATATACACACAAACAGATTTTTTATTACTTCCATCTCTACTCATATGGAAAACCAGTCTAACTCACCACTGGTGATAACAGTCATTAAATCTCTGCACTGTCAATATCAGATCAGAGCTGATCATATTGCACTACAATGTTACCATTCCAAATTACATAAACATATTTGCATAATACAAAAATCTGTTTTACAAAACCTATGTAAATAGCAAAGGATACCTAACTGAAGAGGAATCTTTCTGTTATTTTGGTGACCTGGTTAAAAATACTACGTAAAATTATTCCATTGGACCAATCTTCAAGTAACTCAGAAGGCAAGTACTACAGGACACCCTTCATTCTGCTGCCTGAATCCATCAGCATACATTTTTGACATCATCAGTAATGTTTCAAAATTCATCTGCTGCTAAGCTACTCCACTATTTTGAACTCAACACTACTGCTGTTCTCCTTCTCCTGTGATTGTTTTATATGCCATTTAGTTCAGGCAGCATAGAACAACTCAAAAATAAGAAATACTGTCATGAAATACAATAAAAGCATTACAAACTCGAACAGTTTGGTAACAAAATATATTAATATATTTATAGAAGTATTAAGTTAATGTCTCTCTGAGATGATCCATACTTCCAGACATATTTGTAGCTTGCCTGCTCTTAAATTACTATTTTTCAGGCTTACAACACAAGTAGAACAGATCTGTTAAACCAATAATAGAACTGTTCTGGAAAAATTTAAAACTACATAAAAATCATAGGTGGCAGATGCTATTTTGATTAGTATTACTTCAATTATTAGCTTCATGAGCAATAGCTCAATGATGGTTCATTTAATATGAAAATTAAGAACAAACTACACACAAAGCCCAAATTATTTTTCATCTCACATTTAAACCCAGCACTTAAGTGTCTAGTAAATACTCTTAGAAGGTAACAATATCTCCTTGTCAGTGTATAGGGGACAAACATTATCACTGAAATGAAAGCATTGCAGGGTGAGCATCTAGTATCTTTGGGTCAGTGAGTGTTTTCAAGTGTTTCCTAGAAGCCAAGCGTTCCAGTATTTCTCTTCTTAGCTCAATGTAGTTATGTGCAACACCTCTAATTTAGCTCAAAGCAGACCATGATGCAGTCTGCAGATTGTTGGACACCCGCGTAACGGTGACATCCAGCCACCACTCTCGGGACTTAGGACAGTCCTTTTGTACCCCTGCATGCCCTGCATACCCCTCAAACCTTTCCACTGTACCCACAAACCAGCTACAACCTGCAGTGTTGCTATTATGTGACTGTCTCTACAGAGGCTGTCAAAGTGCCTCAAACAGTCAGATGGTAAGTATGTCAAGAATAATTGTTTACTTCTCAGACCTTCTTTCAATAAGCAATAAATAATACTTCAATTAGGATTAGCCTAAAATTCTACAGTGAACCTTAAAACTAATATTCACAAGCAGAAATATCTTCATTCAGTTAACACAGATATACCCTGTTGGTATATATTTAACCATCCTTTTAAGTAAAATTGTTGGATGCATTAATTTTACTTTGCTCTCAGGGACTCAAAGTATTTTATAATGAAGTACCAGTTACCGTTATTCAATAATTAATATACTTGCAGATGTACTTGATGCCAGTGCATTGCCTGAACACAGGGTATAAAACCAACCAAAAACTTGTTTTAAACCTCCACCCATTTTTAAAGGGAGGAGTCCTTAACCCCACATTATCCTGAGGGATACTTTAGCAAATGATGGTAAGTCTGAGTGAGACTCCTGATCATCCAATGTTAAAATATTTACTTTTACATATGAAAAACACAGGACAAGTTGCTATTAGTTTTATGGCAAGCCAAGAAAAAGAAAACAAAACAAACACCAAAAAAAATATGGAAACTACACAAATACAGTGTTTGGTGTGTACTACATTTGCAAGGTTGCATTAAGAGAATTGTTAAAACTGTAAAAGGAAATTCAAAAGTGCAAGGCAAATCACTGTCTCCTGCCATTAAGACCCAGTATTAGTGACCAAATGACTGCCCTCAGCAACTGAAGCACTTGCTGGGCATTTATTTTTAGACAGATTGTGCTGAATCCAGGTGCACAAAGTTTCACAACAACTTGCCTGCTTGTTCTCTTCATTTTGCAGGCTGTGACGACTGGTTCAGGCACCTTACGTTTGACTGGCCTGTAGCCAAACCGCAGAGAACACAAAGACCTGAACATTCCCTGGTAGCCTCCAACAGTGTGGAGTCTCTACACTTTCAATGCTGCAATAAAAGATTTTTCCATTCCTGTGTTTAGAAGACAAACTTACCTCTCTCAATACAGGATCTGTTATTGAACTTAAATTAACAGCTCCTTCGTAAGTCAAGTAGTAGAATACATTCAGGGACCTAACAGCCTCTGGCCCTTGCTGTTTGTAGCCAAAAATCAGATCGATCCACTGGTGAAGCTGGCAGGAAACAAACTCACTTTCTAATGCCTGTAAAAAACACACAAAACATACAAACTTGAGTTTGCCATAGAGTCATCACTTAGTGGTAGCAGAAGCATTTTTTTTATAATGTACAGAATTATTTTAATAAGTCTGAGTAAAGAATAGATAACAGTATTTCAGAAATTCTATTCAAAATGAAAGGTGGGCCCTGTGATAGATGCCAGAATCTCATGCCCTACTCCCCACTGACCAGAATAGTGCTTTTTAAACCATAATAGTGGGGGGGCGGGGGGGGGGGAAGCAAAGCAGTAAGTGGAAAGCATTTAGGACAGCTGGGTTATGTTCTTAAAAAAGCTTGAGATGAAATTGTGCTTTTCTGTCTGCTGTGCATGGTGAATAATAACAGCATGATAATCTGATTCTGACAGGCAGAGAAAAGATTGATAGACTCAGGGAAACTGAACTAACTAGGGATGTTAGGGTACAAATTACTTAACATCCTGGAGTATGAACTTGCTATTACATTTGCCCATTTCTTGTATCCAACACTTACACAAATCTACACAGAAACAGCACTATGCTGAATGACAAAGCCACTTTTCTGAAGATGTTACCCAGTTGTACCCAAGCCCCAAGATAAAAGCATCCAAACAATAACGCCTCTCTCCATAGGGGTGTTAGAAACAAGTATATTAAAAGATAACTTAAAAATCCCTGTTGTCTCAAGAGTTGAATCATCCAGAACAAATAATTAGCAGGATTTGCTTTGTCTGGTTTATACAGAGGATTTACTATGTTTCTTGCTCATTATTTGAATGAGCAAATGGAACAATATAACAAAGTCTGATACTCTCTTTCTCTAGAGAAAGGAATGACATTTTCCTTGTAAAGGAAATTCCTAATTTTGAGCAGAGGAAGTTAAAATTAATCTGAAAACCAAGGAAATCACTCTGCAATTTGCACACGAAAATGATGGGTTTGTTTCATTAACTGATGCCTGAAAACAACATTTAAATTGACACATAAAACCAGCAATTGTCTTAATTTGTGTGGTGCACTCCACACAAAAGCTCTAAATATGTTCAAATTAGAGCAAGCTGCTTGATTGTCACTGCAGTCTCATGTCATATTAATGCATGACAAACATTAAACCATACACTTAAATGGCAATTTATATCATTTAAATGTTTACTGCCACACCAGATCATCACTCATTTAAATGTGACTTTCTGACAGCTAATTTCAGTTAATTTTCCTCGATTCACTTAATTAGAACTTTCAATCAAGAAAAGGCCTCTACATATCTTTGACATAATCTCATTCTTTTTTTATTATTATTTTTTTAATTAGGATTCCCAGCTATTGAATTGCTGAAAGCATTCTTTAAAATGAATTACCACATAGTATAGTATGTATTTGAATGATGATATGGAAATACCTTACAACATATATATTTAGATAGGACTTTTGCTTTCTTAGATTACTTTTTTCTTAAAAACACAACAAAACAAAACAAAACAAAAAAACCACAAACAAAAAAAAAACAAACCCAAAACAAAAAACAACCCAACATTTAGACAGAGACACACAATTAAAACTATAAAAAAACGCAAGCAGGTCAATTAAAAATTAATGATTTCAAAATTGTTTAATAAGATAAAACCAGTAAGGAGCCTCATGAGTGTCCATAATACTACAATGTGAAGCAGTAAAATTCTACAGGGCTCACCAAATGACAATGATAGGGATTCATTTTCTTGTATCCTGCTAAAAATATTTAATCCTAGAATACACTTACTGCTATCATTGCAATCATTTAATGCCAGGAAAATTAGAGTTTCGAACTTTTATATATCTATATCTATACACACACACACACACGCACATATATATACATTCAGTATGTGCAGAGGTTGCTTTCCTTTTCCTCAAAAGCTAGAATTGTAACAGGTCATACAACCCTTGCAAAGCATTTGGACATGAATAACTGAAGGAGTTTCACTCTGCAATATCTTTGGATTAACAGATATATAAATATTACTCTTTCTTGAAACAAAACAAAACTGAAACATATTCATTGTCTTTTCATGGAATAATTGGAAGCCATCCTGAATTTACTTTTTTACACTTGCAATTTACACAGATTCAAAATAAGATAATTTTCTTTTCTTCCCCCCCCCCCATATTCAGCCATATAAAATGTTATTTCTTATTTGCAAAATCACAAATAAAAGGCTTAAGCAAGAAATGACTGTAATCAACATCAACACTCAGGACCCTGAAGGACTGACCAAACCTAGCACACAAATTCAAAGGCTAAACAAGCTGCCTGTCATTTCAAGTTCACAGTTAAGCTCTTGCCTAGAGAGAAGTGCTTATGCTATGACACAATCGATGGAAGAACAATTCAAATATAAAGCAGACATTCAAGGAAAACAACACAAAGTAGCAGTACATGCAATGTACTGTATAGCCACATTCGTACATATTATTTCATATTGGCATTCTTTAAAAATTAATTTAAAAAATAGTCCAAGAAGTGCAAAAGTTCCAATCTGCATAAGTATCCATTTTGAAAAAGGAGGTTTCTTAAAACAATGACATGTTGCCGTTATAGCGTTTATCTTGTGCAACACTAAGCCGAGGTACCAGAAAAATCCCTCAAAATGGCCAGTGGAACGCGGGAATATTCAGTCCTACGGAGTCACTGGGAAATAAACCAGTGACTAATGCCTGACTGGTAAAGGATCAAACAACACCATGAAAAGACGTCCCATGAAGCCACACACAGATTGTCAATTCTGTCTCCAGGGACACACATTAACTTTGACAAAGTATCTTGGGGATGGTATCTGTTTCTTTAATGAGATCTATTAGGCAGAGACTAAAACACTTGAGATATGCTAAAAAGTACAGTATACAGATGTCAAACACAAACACCTATTAGTAACTTTCATTTCTCCATTCCCAAGGTAGAAACACTTCAGACATCAATGATTTGAAGCTTTGATCTCACAAGGAAATTTTAGCTTATTCAGAAATATTCTTCAAATGCACAACCTGATGTCACTAAACATGTGCGATCAAATCTAATTCTTCATGAACAACACTGAAATTAATTATTTTATGTGCATCTTCTCCCACCTTGTTTTTCTGAAAGGAATGAACGGACAGTAATTGCCTGCTAGCAACTGAAGACTAATTATCAGTCTAATACCGATACAAGCAATTGGTAAAACATGGTTGGAATGACAAAAACATAAACTTAACAAGTTAGAAAAGATTTTTCATTTTTCCAATACAAATACTCTAACCATTTATTATTATATATTTTCCCAAACAATATTATACCCATGGAATCAAGATTTGTATCTTTAAAGTGTCTACTGTTGGCTTTTTCCCTCTATTTTTCTTCCTGGTTTATATTATGTAATGACATATAGCATATGAAATGACGTCTATTAAAAATTAATATATACTGTGCTTGAGTCTGGGATGTTCCAGTGCTGAAGTTAGATGAAAAGATTAACTATTACTTTGCATCAGCAAAGATATTAATAATCAAGCTATTCAGAAATAGACCACAGATTTGCTTGCCATTGCTGATTAAAGCAATCTTGAAGCATGGCATAAAACATGCATGTAACTCTCATTTGAAAGACAGAAAATAAGTATAGCCTATGAAAATAAGTTTTATATCGTTAAAAAGAAAGTAGAAACTTTGATGAGAAACCAAAACAGCTTCTCCTACATGAATAATCTTTCCTATTCACCAATTAAAAAGCCCCCGAGGTCCAAGGAACATATACATCAGCAAGTAAGAAATTATAAATCTCTAGGACGTATAATTGCCTATTACCTTTAATAAGCTAAATATTTTAGTTCCTCTTTGAAGTAAGGAATTTCCTTTGAAACACTTAAAATAATTGAGTCTCTTTTTTGTTGTTGTTGTTTTTATGTTCCATTTGAAAAATATTTCTGTATGAAGCGAAAAGCATGAATTAAGATTTCACACAACAATTCTGATGTGAAAACTACTTTTCTGGAACGTGACAAAGTACCAGGTAACTACTTTAAACTAAGTACATATTATGAAAAGTATGAAAAAAGCTTGAAAGTATGTGCACGTATGTACTTACATACACAAAAAAAAGCAAAGAAAACCAAACAACTGGAATTATGTTTGCATGTGCAGCCTTTCAGACACAAGTTGGTAATGCTGCCTTAACGTTGATATATGACCTTTGTAAGTTACAATGAAGAAGGCTGTTTTTTTCAGACTAATTAGAACTGTTTCAAATTTTCCTGCTAAATATATGATAGGAAGTCCTTTCAACTTTTTTTTTTTTTATTCTAGAGTTTCTTTCCATGTCAACCTTGTTCCAATCAAAATATGTTTCAAATTAAATTATTTTGATTCAATATGTGGATCACATTTCACTTCTAAGATTTAAAGTCCAAAAAGGAAAAGTTTAGGCTGTTCAAACAAAGCAAAAGCAGCCACTTTGCGGAAAGCTATTCACATTTACCGAGACTGACAAATTGTTTGTGTGCACCATTAGGTCTAGTTTCTGCAATAGTTGCCAGATTTCCTGTCCTCCTAATAACATATTAACTCTTAAAGTGCTGGCTTTATCTTTTGAGGTTTCTCAGCAACCAATAGTCTTAGAAAGTAAATTACTAAATGCACTTTCACCAGCAATCTTATTTGACCACAAAGGTAGACCTCTGAGGAAAAAAAATCCAACTATTAGAAAGATACTGAACTCAGGCCTTCATTGAAGATAGGAGAAGTAAAAGGACTGCAGAGATACTAAGGAGAAAACCTTTCACCAGTTGAAATGGACATCAAAACTGTTCACATGATTGGCAGTTTCTAACTTGTTAAATAACTATTCCAGGCAAACTAATATAGTTTTACTTATTGTAGTTTGCAAAACATGAAAGACTTCAGAAAGTGAGCAATCACCTTACAGCTTACAAAAACTTTTTTTTTCTTTGGCATGTTCCAGAAGTGTACTGCCAATGTATTCTTCATTACTGTTGTAACAAAAGTCAGCATTTTGCTTTATTTCTCTACTTGGTTAGCAATACCAGAATAAAGCAGAAAAAGAACTCTGAAAACGATACTCTTAAGAAATATTCTCAACTCAGATGCTTTACTGAAGATGACTGTTTTAATAGAACAAAGGATATCAACAATCTGAGAAGAAGTTTGGGCATAGGAGATCTCTGGAAGATAAACTTCCCTTAATCTGCTCACTCTATTTCTCTGTATTTAAAAATAAGGTATGAAGCAATGACAACAGAAAAAAAAAAATGTGCAATAAAGTAACAACGAAACTGGATTTTGTGGCAAGTTATATTCTGCATAAACAGCACAAACAAAAATATTTTGCAATCTAGTGACTCAAACTCCTGCCTGAATTTATGTAATTATTACCAAAATAAGAGTGAATTAGTAGCTCATTTAGCTAAAAAACTTGGGCAGTTTTGCATCTTTTGGTGATTTCTATAGTCAGTCTACAACTGTTGTTTTGTAGTTTAAATGGACAAGCCAGACAGCTGTTATGTATTTTATAAAATGAAAGCTAAATTTCCTTTGAAATTCAGCCTTAATCTCAATTGAAATGTCTATCATTAGGTGCCAGGAGTAAAAAGATTTAGGTGAATATGAAAACTTGGCCTTGGAGTGTTCTTAGCTACTCTTTCAATAAAGAACTGTGATCACCCTTAAAAAAAGATATTTCTTCATATATCCATGATAATATGCAAATCTGACAGCAGTATTTTAAGGCAAAATCGCTACAATTTACCAAGGATGGTATAAACAGACCAAATGTTGCATTTTTGTTAAGTTTCAAAGCTTAGACATCTACCTTAGGTGCCAATAGCAAAAACATTTACACAGGTGTTTATCTTTACTCTTATGTGCCATTCCACAGCCTTCACAGGAGAGCAACTGAGAAAGGTGAAGTAAAGCATCCTGGTTTGCAGGATCTCCAAAGTTACCCATCAGAAGACGACAAGCATATTGCCGTTAGACCATCTGAAGAGACAGACTTTAAAACATAATCTTCCAAACTTCTATAGCCTGAAGAAACTGAAAACAGGGTAAATAAAGTCAACATGTTCCTGAAGCAGCGTAGCTACAACATCGCATGCTGAGTAAGGGCTGATTTGCCCATAGTGCATGTACATGGTGCACCTTTTTCCTTAAGCATGCATGCTGGTACTCAACAGTTAATGAATTGTAAGTGTTGGCTTACCTCACCTTTTCATACATTCCACCAGTCACAGTTGTGACAATTCTAACTTCCACAGTTAAAAAAATATAGCGGGTAAAACCAGTCTCAGCCAACTGGCTCCAGAAACCAACAGATGCTTTCCAAAAAGCATACAAAGAATGGTATGTCTAACTCATTTCTTTTCAACCAGAGAAAAGGTACAGAAGAATTGCGATAGGTATAAAAAAATGATTGGGAGGTCTTTATTAAATTCCCCTATGTGAGAAATAATATATAAACGCCATAATTAATTACAGTTGTGGAATCACACAAATGGCTCTTATTATTCCTAACTGTGATAATACTGGAAGTTATGTGGCTTGCATTTGTCCTTCCCCAGAGACACACAGGAAATCCAACCGCAACCAGTTGGACCATAACCATTTATTACTACAAATATAGCTAAAAGCAAGTATTTATAATGCTGTCAGGTGTTGCTGATTTCTCCACCACTTCCACCTACCCTTACCCAACCTCTGTGTTTTGTGTCCATATTTAAAATGTCTGCTGGAAATGTAAACTTGTTAGAGGATTCTCTCCTCCAGAAGAGTCAGTAACATCTTGAAGGCCAAGACAATGAATGGAAATCCCTTTTGGAAATCTTCACACTTGGCACCAAAAGGAGGCAGGAAGCTCCTTCCTCCCTGAAATTCAGCAGTTCCTCTCCCAGTGACTCCAGCACTTGTTTGCATGAAGACTGACAGCCTGGATCTGGAACCTATTACCCATGGAAGCACAGGCTGTTAACCACACAGCTGACAGTTGGCTCGGTCGAATTAATTTAAATGAAGTTTTGTCTTTAAAAAAAAAAAACAACCAAAACCCCAAACATCCAAATCCCCCAAGACGCGACTGTATTTCCCGAGGCAGTGCTGTTTGCTCACGGAGCTGGCCGATCGGGGTGCAGCTTTGAGGTCGCGTTTGCATCATGCGCTGCCAAGCTGGCCTATCTGCCCTCTCAGAAGGCTAATGCAAGTACACTGCTTCTAATATTAGCTGCCTTGAGTTCTTCTGGCCAAGGGACTTGTGTGGGGCATCTCCTCGAGCCTTATCAACACAATCACAGTTGGGCTGATAGTTGACAATCAGAAGCAAGACAAACGGAGGGGTCAGAGTATTACAGACCTCCGCAAGGCCATTTGCCGCGGTAAATAGCGATGCCCCTTTTAACGTCACAGATTCTTTCCTGGTAGGCGAGGTGCAAAAGGCACACTGCAGAACTTTAACTCATGTAAAATTTGTTTCCCTTTAAGGCTGAATTATTTTTTTCACAGAAGCTAGAAACAGGCCAAACTCCGAAATTGAGGGATGCTTTATGGTTAGAAGACACTTACCCAATGGTGGAGTTTGTACTAGATGAACACACAGCTGGCATGGTTCAATGGAAAATATGGTGAAACTTCGTGAGTGCAGTGAGGATCAGGAAGAAAATGTCTGAAACATCAACTGAACTCGTGTGATTGAAATGCAAAATAGGTTTATGTGAACACAGTCAAAACTATGCTTGAAACAGCAGCTTCCATGTTAAGTATTAGGCAGGGTGCTACTATCTCTTTTAACCCTCTAACTAGAGTCAAAGCCTACGCCCATTGTCTGGTTAATGACAGCACAATACACCACAAACCAGGGAAAACTAGTGGTTTTCTAAAAGTATTTTACATCTAAACTGCTCATACGTTTCTTCCTTCTCATTTGCTCTCTATGCCCTAAAAGTCAACTGTTACTTTATTTTTGCACTCTGTTTCAACAGCTTGTAGCATTTATACTGCACTTTGATGTGTCAGCTGTATATGCAATTCACAAGAACTGGGATGATCAACAAGTATTAGCATGCATGTAAGAGGAGACAGAAATGGTTGCAAACACATGGTCTTCAAATCACCCCAAATAGCACAAGCAAACATCTTAGAAGAGTTGTAGAGACTAATCTAATTTGTCTTTGAAGCCAGTTCTGGGGGGAAAAAAAAAAAAAAGTTCTAAAAAAAATTTATTTAAAATTAGGAAATGGTAGGACAAAAGGTCAAGGAATTTAAAATTTAAAACACAGTTTAGATGCAAGTCAGGTAGACAAGTCATTTCAATCTTGCCATTTGACTTATCTGCTAATTCACAGAATAGGAAGCATTCAAGAGCTTTTGAAGAACAGAGCATGAGATTTACAAAGGCAATTAGGGTACCAGTTCTGAATAAATCAAACAGATACAAAAATAGGCAACAGCCCTATATCATCATGTGCCACAAATGCATAACAAGCTCTGGGGCTAACATGTATGGATAAGCACAGGTTTCCCTTCCTTGAGATGATGCTGAAGAGTGAAGCCACGATCTTTTATAAAGACATTCCTGCTTAGGATGACAACATAAGATATGTTTGACATCAGACTCCTTAAAGTTGGCATTTAACTGGTATCATTATTTGACTTTAACAGTGACAGAGAAAGGGATAAATTGTGCATTAAGGACCTTATCAGTTTCTACATCTATCATTTTTTTAAAAAAAACAAAATAAAGATTCGTATTTGTGAAAGATGCTATGTGGAAAAATTAACGCTCTCTGCAAGCTCATCCAACCATCTTGTTCTGGCATATCTGCTAAGTAAGCTACCACTAAGTCAGATGAGCTGGTGCTCAGAGTGGCTCACCTCCTACCCAATACATTAGGTAAGCACTACCACAGTCTCCTACTTAAGCAGGACAATGCCCCAGTCTTGACTATTTGTCATGCCCTGCCCTAGTGGATCTCCTGGGCTGCCTCCTGGAGTGGTTTGGCTTGTACTGGAATTTGTAACAGAACAAGGAGCTCTTAGGAGTCGGGTTCAATGCTTGAAAGAAATCAAACTGAAAATGGGTTATATTTGTATTAAAATGTCCATCCTAAGAAAAGGTGGAATCTTTTTATTCAAATTTCACCATGCATTGCATGTTGTTTCAACTGGTTTTGCTCATAATGTTTTCTTGTAGATAGTTTAATTTCTTCTAGATTTTATTCCCTTCTTTCACCTTAACTGCTTCAAATTTCCACTAATGACAGCTGTACACCAAAAGACAAGTGATATATTGGGTTTATTGAGCACACTCAGGAAATCAAGGTGTAAACACCTCCAAGTGCAACAGACATTCTGTAGCCAGCTGAGAGCAAACTTTTCATAACCTTTATATTAGCCTGCCGTGAACTATGCTAGTGGGGAGGGAGTAGGAGATGAATACTATTAACATTCAGAGGTTAAATGCTGAAAAAGCATATGTTCAGTTCTTAACACTTTAACGAATTAAATTTTTTCTCATTACAAGTTAAATAAGATGCTGGAAAACCCTAGAATTTTCCCTTATGTCAGCAATATAATTTGTTTACATCATAAATGATAGCCTAAAACCACCCAAATGTTTAGAAATGAAATTAAAATCTACTGCGATAAACAAGTATTTAATGGTTATCTTCCAAGTAACCATTTAAATCACAGACTGAGCTCCCAGAGACAGATCTTGCTCTTTCCACTGCAAGCAAACAAGCAACATTCTATGACATTACTTCCCCATTATGGAGAAATAACAAGTTTTAAAAAATAATTACAACCCCACCCCCCCAAAAATGACACAATGTTACTCAACGTTTTAAAGTAGCAACAACCAAATTACAATGTTCTGCCCAAACATTTGAATAAAACTACCTAGTCTGACCTAGGGGAACACTAGCAGATTATTTTTAAAAGATAAAATCTCCTATCCGTGGCACACAAGCTATTTTACCCCAAGTACCTAGTGCTACAAGGGCAGTATCAAGTCCTTGCCACAAAGTCAGGGTTGTTCATACCACGACCAACTCAATCTTGCCCAGGAAAGCTGAAGCTCTCCATGGTTTCTCCGCAGCTCAACAACATGACAGAGCAGTGAATGCAAGTGGTTTAGACACAACGTAAATTCATCCCTCGGCAAAGCATAAGGCAAATTGTCAGTGGTTTTAAATAGTTTGTATCTTTAATACTAACTTTTAATTTTGAGAACAAAGCTGCTTTTGTTTGTTTAGGGTGGGGTGTTTTTTCCTTGGTTGGTTTTTGGTTGGTTGTTTTGTTTTTATGTCAGGTATATGCCAAATAGCATTTAAACTTTTTTTCTAGTGTTTGGAAAAAAAACCCAAAACAACAAACAACTAAAAAACCCAACAACAAACAACCCCCAACAAACAAAATTAAAAAGAAAGAAAAACACCAAGCAAAGGCAACCCAACCCAACCAACCACAACAAAACGAACAAAAGTAAACAGTTAACACAGCAAAGTAACAACAACAACAACAAAAAAAAAACAAACCAGAAAAAAAACCCAACCCCACAAAAAAAAACAAACCAACAACAACAAAAAAGGCACATCAGGCTTGGAATCGGCTCGATCCGATGAGCCCCAGAGCCCACCCCTCTCCACGGAGATCCCGAGCAGCAGGCGGCTCCGGAGCCGGGCAGGGCGCTGCCGCGCAGGGAGCCGAAGCCGGTCACGGCCAGCGCCGGCTCGCGGTGCCCGCCCCGAGAGAGCTCTGCCGCAGAGACAGAAATTCCCGCCGTGTCTGCACACCGGGGAAAGCCCCCGAGTTGCGGGAGAAGGACGCGATTGCCACGCGTTTGCCAACAGGAGCCCGCCCCGTTGGCGGGGCGGGGGGACCGGCCGTAGCCGGGCGCTTGCAAAAGGCAAGCAGCGAGGCAAGTGTTAATTAGCGCCGGAGGAGGGGAGGGGGCGGCGGTGGGGCACAGGGAGTTAATCAGGGAGCATATCCAGAGCCAGGCATGGAGAGGCCTCGCTAATGAGCCTCAAGTACCCTGCAGTGGCTTTCAAACCTAACGGGCTTCAAACGATGCCACCCCGTGACAGAGTACTGCTGGCCATACGGGGAGGGTGATTAGAATAAATGACTGGAGTAATTAACTCTGATTGGAAACCACCTGACTGGAAAGAGAAGCTAGGAGCTGTTTAGCCGATGGTCTTCTGGTAGAAAAAGGAAGCTTTCCTTTACTCCAGTGTTTGTATGTGCTAAAAGAGCTCTTCCTTTCAAATAGGTATGTGGTAGCACTAATGAAAAGCAGCTTTCATTCAAGGGCCTCTCCATTCATTCTGAAAGGGCGAGAAAAGAAAAGCTTCAAAGTAGAACTAATTTACTTCATCCAAACTCCACTTTGCAGAGCCTATAGTTTGCCTTAACTCCAGAGCAAAATATTAGGTAAAGAGAGGGGAAAAAAAAAAAAAAAAAGGAAAAATATACAACTTTTTTCATATGACGTTTAAACACTTTAAAGACACCTGCAAAATGTTGTTTTGGTTTAAATACAACTACTAAGGCCTTTGTAAAGCAATCCACTCCTGGAATTTTCTATTTTTCACGCCCATGTTGCCAAATTTTTCAAAGCCTGAGCACGGTTCGTTCCCTCTGGAGGGGAGAAAGGCATATTCTGCACTATGGAAAACAGCAACCATTCTCTAGTTTTATTTATTTCCTTTTTTTTTTTTTTTTTTTAAATAGGATTGGCAACCTCCACCAGCCCTTAGGCAGGAAACATATTCGCTGCGCACCGGCTCTCCCTGCCACGCTCTCTTGCCGCTTTATTTTCCGAAGCAGAATTGCAAAGAGTGAGGGCATTACTACCTGCTGTTTTACAAGCCATCAGCAATTCATTGTACCAGTGTCGTCCTGTACCTGCTGAGTAAATGGTTTAAAAAAGTTCCACTAACTGCCCAGTAACAACTACAGTGAGGTAGCAAAAGCAATTCACCAAATGTTTATGCTGAGCCTCTGATTTATTTGACAGCTTTACACCTTCAAGACATGATATAATTAAATGTTTTGACAATGAAACAAAAATTGCACGTTAGAAAGTCGTTAAAATATGTACATTATATAAAATTAAACCGTACAGCTATAAAGTAAGATTTCGGAAATGCTCCTATAAAATAGATATGTATTTAACTTTTCAAGAGTGATTTTTTTATTCTTAGATGTTATGCTACTGCATTATAATGTATTTAACTTTTCAAGTAATTTATTTTAGTCTTAGACTTTCTGCTACTGTATCGACTATTACACATCTAAAGAACTCCTAATTTAATCACTGTATGAATGCAGATCAACAAGATTAAAAATGTAATTCTATGTTATTTTTAAATGACAAGAAAAATATTGCACCTAAAATATTATGAGACTTTTAAAATTAAATATAAATCAAATACTAAGCAGCATGTTAATTTATTGTGTCAACTGCTGTTATTTTGATTGTTTCAAAATACAAATCAACAGTTGTCACTATGGCTTAGGGGACAATTAACATGCTATGATGTTCATCCTACCCCTTCCAAGACACTCGAGTTCAAACCTCAGACAACCCACTGTGCATGCACAGACCAGAAGATGCAAGCTGGCACTTCCCATCCTAGAGAAGAGGACACACAGTGCACAAGGAATGCTGAAAACGGGGTTCAGAAAGAGAAAAACTTGGCTGCTGACCACATCTGTGTTCACAGGGTGACCTAGGGTAACTAGGGTTATTATTACAGGGTGACTCCAGTAATTGCTACTTCATGTTCAAGATTAAAATGAGCATGTTAAAAATCTCATTTTAAAATTGAAACAAATGAACATAAACTATGGCTATGCACTCTAAGGTCAATTCCTATCTCTAAAATGGAGTTTCAATATCATTTTTGGTAGTATGTGTATAAAATGTGAGCTTATTGCTAGACTTAAAAGCTAATTGTTTAAACGATGTATAATTATATAACCATTATTTAAACATTAAAGCCTTTAAGCAGCTATGCAAAAACATTTAGAATCAACTTTGTAATGCATCTGAAGAGCACTGTTGTTCTAAAGGAAACAGTAATCCAGCAAAAGGTAACAATGACCAGTTGTTTATAAAAACCACTGAAATGTTTGGGAACTAGTTCACATTCTCATGCTATGTTTATGTTTCCATTTATCATCCTTTTCCCTGAGAAGATAGCTCAAAAGGAAGAAAGACTAGAGAACAAAATTTTGTTTAAATTACACATGCAGACGTCAGGTAATTTAACAAATTGAGACAAAAAAGGGATGCCTGTGTATAGCTAAAATCATTATTGCATTAAATCATGTTCTCCTCTCTTGCTCACTCTCTGAGGAACCCATCCTTGCAGTGTGGTTTATATTTATTTTGTATATTCAGCTTTGCCAAGAACTTCTAGCTTGTAAGTGAAGAAAAGAACCTAGTAACACAACCAAAAGTAAGAGTATACTCTGTATAAATGTTACTTGAGTCTTGTTAATCAAAAGACAGACCCCACCTTGGCTTTTATGTGTATCTTAATGATTGGCTTCCATTCTCTTCACACTTCAATTTGATTGTAAGAAAATACAACACAATATAATACCATGCCCATAGAAAATAAATAGGCAGTGATGAGATTATTTCAGGACTGATACAGTGGGCAAATGAAAACCAGTTATTCATTGAACTGTTCATTAGAAGACTATATGACTTGATCACTTAAGACTGTGGTGGACTGTACTTCTGAAGAGGAATCTATTATTTTTTTGTCCTACATTAATAAATTACTGATGCCAGATACATTTCCATGATGCTGTATGTGATAACTAAACGTGTGGATACTGCTTTTCTTTACACCTTCTCTGAAGGAGATTCAGGAAGTTACCATTTTGTTTAATCAAGTGTTTGGGTTTCAATTCCAGATCCGTTTACATGTCTGCACTCCAACTGCCAGGGGGTATGAAATAACTTATGAAGAAAATGATGAGAATTGAAGCCAGAATAGCTAGTGCTCCTTGGAAAGACCTTTACATTAGTCTTATTCTCTAAGCCATTATTATACTACACAAAATGCCTTAGAACTTAGAGGCATTAGAATCCTAACTTGAATTTTACTTTTTTTTTCTGTGACAAGCTGACAAGATAGTTCTTGCCACACAAGATGGGATATGCTTGCTAACTACAACATGATCCAAAGTAAAATGAACTTCTTTAAGTGGTCCTACAGAGTTATTGCTGTATTTAATTCAGGGAGGGGCACAGAGGTTGAGTAGTGCTGTTTGATCACCTCAACCTTAGTGCACAATATCCCAAATGTTTATTAATATATTACTAGCAATCATTTGTTAATGCCTCATTTTATAATGCCTTCAGTTCTCCAAATACTCCTCTTCTCCCCTACCCAGGTTGTCAGAAAATTCCAGTGAAATTCTATAATTATTGAAGTAATGGATGCTTATACAGCCACTTTGTGCAGGCAGGCAGATTATTTGTTTTCGTTTTGGTTTTGTTTCTTTTTCATGAAATAATAGAGTGTTCTACCACTTTCTCTTAACATGCAAGCACACATGTGAAAATCTGTTTGGAAATATTCTTCTGTAATAATATACATCTTGCTATTGTCACTACACCCAGAAAAATGTTGTAAAATGATTTATAAAATAATTAATTGTAAAGTTTTAGATTTTTAAAAAGCCACCTTTTCCCTTTTTCCTCTTTCAAAACAAACTTCTGTTATAGCAATACTGAGAGTCTATTCTAGGGATCAGGCAACATGAAAATATAAACATGGAAAAATTCCATCTTACTCATAAACCTTTAGACAAACTAAGGATTCACAACTTGTGAACAGAAATCAGCTCAACAGTAAGAGGCACTCCTCACAATCATGTTGATGTTCCAGGCGAATCAGAAGCATACAGGATGAGACAGCATAAGCTATATTCAGTATTCCCCATTTCACAAAAACTAAAAATCCAGTTAAATTTGCTTTGCACACATGTACACCTCTGGAGGAATCCTGCAACACTGCTTACCTTAAGAACTTTCAGTGTAAAACTTGACATAATGGCCTTGCCACTGAGATGACTGAATTTGTTAGGTGCATAAATTAATGCCATTCATGCCTTACATTCTTGCAGATCAGCTACATCGATCCCAATTTCCTCACATGCAGGCAAACTATAAAATGGCCAGTGCCTTTCCACGGGCAAGAAGCGACTCAGAAAAAGGTTTGTCATTTCTGCATTTCATTCTTTTGCAACCGACTTGGTCTGTATTCATCATTTAATCCTGGCAATGTCAATGCTATTTTATCGATTAAATATTTTTAAAATTTTTCAACTTCTAAATGAGAACAAAGGTATCAAATGACCCCACACCCTAACTCAGAAGGAAGTGAAAACTGGCAACGCTGAAGCACTGTAAGCTGCAGTGTCAATGGAAATGGCAGGCAGAGCCCCACTACCTAAACCCTTCCCAAAATGTAAAGCATTTACAGAAAGCACCTGTTCACCATTCTTTTAAAAATCACAATAAAAGAGCCACTTTGAAAACCAACAGAACTAACCATACAAATCTGAGACAGAGACTGTAACCATCAGAACTACTAATGCATCTATTTTTAAAAGTGTTACTGGATGGGGTTTTTTGGTAAAACTGTTTTAGCTTGAGCAAGCTCCCCTCTCGTTATTTACACACTAAATATATACACAATACGGGATAAAATATAAACCATCAATACACCTTTAAAATGTACTTTGATAAAATCCCCATGCATGTAATCGCAGGAACTTCTCATCATAGAAACACCGCAGAAAGCTTCGTATGTTTACATCACATGTGCACTGTACATAAACTAAACAAGCCATTTTAGGTTTCTTTTTTACAAAAATACACCAGGCTACATTATACAGATTTAGCAGCGCACTACAGAAAATAAGGGAAATGTGTTATGATTTATTAGCCAATTAAATGCATAATTACTGATTTATCCTTCAAATTACCTATGAAAAGACCTACTGTTGTGTGCCAAAATGAAACTTGTAGTATATGATTATTGGGAATATGAAAAAAGCTTTCAAAGAAAATGTGCAGCTTAGCATGTACATACACACACACAGAGGAAGATAATACAAACTTTTTACCTGCAAAAACGAAAGCACATACATGCAAAAAATCATGATTATTAAGATGTGATGACAGTTAAAATGGTAAGGTTTCATATTTGACATAACTGTATCTGTTTGTGCCCCAAAACTGAAAGTTAAGAAGTTAAAATGTTGATAAAATGTTTGCCTGGGCCTTGGAAGACCAGAAATACTAAAATGTAAAATATTTTTTAAAAATTTAAAAAAAAAAAAATTCTTTTTTTTTTTTTTAAGTATTGCAATTATCTTACTGGTCCCAAGCAAAGGATATATGCAAGAAATGCAGTCTCATACTCAGTGTACAGAAGGAAAAATAAAGGTGCTTGCAGGAAAGAAATTCCATAAAATCCTGGGCCTTGGTTATGGACAGAAATTTCATCAGCTGCCTTGTGTTTCAGTGTTTGTTTTCCAGTCATTTAATTGCCACTGATGATAACATTACAATGCAATGCCTAGTATGTAGTTCTGCCTGAAACTTGTGTGGGCCATCTGAAAGCACACCACAGAAAGCCTTCAAAGGGGTCAAAGGCTAGAAACCTGCAGAATTACCAGGATCAGAAAACAAGGGTGGCTGCCTAACCATGAACACCCAGCACATGGTATCCTCTGCCAGACACAAATCCTGTCTGAAGAACTGTGATCTCAGGAGAAGGGAAGAAGGAGGAAGAGAAGGCCTTCATTCCTTCAGTAAGTCTGCACGGGGAAAACAGGAGGAGAAAGGAGAGAGGCAACACTTGCCAGCCCCTAAAAGCCACAATTCATTCTTTTCACTTATGCAAGAGTTAAGAGATGAAAAGCATTATCAAAAAATGTGAACCTCAAAATAGGACATAATTTTTGTCTAGGAAGATCTGATGCTTCTGAGTTCACATTTTCAACATTTTATCCACTGAATTAATAAATAATAAAAGCTTCCAGCAAACTAACAATTTCAAGAGCAACAGCTTAAGGAAGAACACAGATTATGGCAAAACTGAAACCGAGAAAGTCTGCTTTAGTGGAAATTAAAAATGGAAAAACCTCAAAGAAAAAGTTTACTGGAACCAACAAGTAAAAAAGGGATTGTAGACTAACTTCACTATATAACCTAAAGATCCTTCTACATAAAACAGTGGGGGGTTCACATTATATTGAGTGAGATGTATACTAACGAACATTTTCAAAGGCCTAACAGCTGCTGGACCACTCAAGGGAAACAAACTGTTTAATACACCCAGTAAAAAGCACATAATTAATAAAAGTATGAAAACAAGCAACTAAGTTTATATTAAGCCTTACAATAATCTCAGCACACACAGGGGTGTTAAATGCAAATATTACCAATAGTTTGTATTCAAAAAATTTGTTTCTGTTACAAAGGACTTCATTAATTCCAGACATGTAGCTAACCTCCCCTCTTTAATATCTCAGTCCCAAAGACTTCCCTTTCAGAAAATTAATGAAGTTTGGATGTTGGTAAATCAAAATCAAACCCATGCCTTACAGCTGCCTTTTCCAACTGCACAAAACTCCACATCCCTCTGATGAGACTCGTCATAATGACTGATGCAGGTAAGGAAGAAGAAACTGTAAGGATACTTTAATATAATTAACTGTAAGAAATTCAAGTATAATTCACACACCAACAAAAATATCCACTATATCAATCATACAAGTAAAAAACAACAACAATCATTCAAACAAAAACCCACCCCAAAAAAATCCAAAACCAAAAAAAACCAACAAACCTTGGAAGATCTTCAGAACACCTACTCAGCAGGAAGAGGCCCTCTAATAGTTACTTATAAAAATACATATATACCTGTTTCTTTAGTACTTAAAGTACTTAATCATATAATTTTTTTTTTAGTGTTTTTTAAAGTTTACTTTACACAGAGCTCCATTATTCTGACTTATAAAAAAGAATGTAAATTAAATTCAACCCAAGAAATTATATGGAAATGTTAATCCTAGAATTAACAAAATACACTGATATATTTTACAGCTTACTGTGTATTACAGCTTTCACCTTCCTAACTAGCTACATAAACTGAAAATGTGCAATATTTTTAATTACTTGAGAAGAATATGGCCATAGATACTAAAACACCCACAATGATTCAAGGATTTTAGTAGGTAGAAGTAAACTACCAAAAAACCCTTGCAAGTTCCTTCAAACACTGAGCAGAAATAAACTTTCTGTAGTCTCATGGCCCACACGTGTCACTTCAAATTCCAAATCCAGATTTTGGAGAGAATGTGCATGTTTTTAGGACTCCTACAGTATGTTAGGAAGCTACTGTTCCTATGTATCCTTAATATAAACCAGCCCCTGAAACACTAACTGAACATAAATAAAAAATTTTGTCACTGATTTTCTTTCACTCTGGAATCTCCACTAGTGAGAACACTGGGGTACAAAGCAGAAATCCACAACACATTCTTACATCGCTTTGTGAATTTTGGCATCTGTCAGCGTCATATAAAACACATTAAAAAAAAAAAAAACCAGCACTACCAGTTTTAGCACAAATATTTAAAGCAGCTCAGTATAAACTTTATGTCCAAATAAAATCTACTAATATCCAGCAAGCAGTGGTGCAGCTGCATTAGCTCATGTAATGTTTCACACATGGAAACCAAGATGCAAGATTACCTCATTTATGGTAACACTCATAAACTACACAGTACACAGTAAACATGTCTGCCCAGCAAATTAAAATATCACTGCACTATGCAGCAGCTGAAGCTATCCAGAACCTGTTTATAATCCAATAGAAACAGAAATTTGTCTTCAGTTCTAGAAATAGGGAGGAGGGGGAGAATCAAAGTCTAAGTAAAATAAACTGCACTGCAAGTGTCACTTGCCCCAAGACTTCCTGCTTCCCACAAAAGACATGCACCCATTCTGGAGATCAAAGGTCACAGCTTTACAATAGAATACATTGTAAATAGGTTTAAAATAATTGAATACAACTGCAAACCAAGGACTCATTTATAGCTTGCTAGGAAAAAAATAAATAAATTTGAGCTGTTTTAAGTTATTCCAGTATATGAACTGAAACCTGCATTATAAAACTGCATCTGCTTCAAAACCACCAGATCACCACCACCTGCATACCAGTTGGATTTGGTCATTCCACAGTCTTCGAAATAATGAAAAGCCTTGGATTAAATGACATGGCACCACTGCTTTGATGATCCTCTGCAGTGTCTTGAGGAGCGCTAGCAACAGCCGTACCTGCTGCCAAGAGGCCGCGTGCTCAGCGCCCTTCCTGGGACCCAAATCCATCTCCATCCTGAAGAAGTAACAACCTACCACTCCTGCAACAGCAGCAGCCAACACAGTCACTAACAACACTGAGTTCTAGTGACTCACTGGCTGGGATGGTGACTGCCTAACTGTGTGGGGAAGAGATGGCACAAGTCTCTCTTCCTTTCTGAGGGCTTTCTGACGTCTATGTGCTTCAAACAAACCAGCATTGAGCCTGTGCCCCAGAGGTGTGTCAGTGTGTCATGTAGGTAACTACAACCCTGAAGCTGGGGATGTGTGTATCAGTCAGTTATATCTACCTGGTCTTTTGCTTTTGTAAAAAAAAAATAAATAATACAATCAATCTCAACATTTGCTAAAGGAATAAAGCTATCAAACACAGATGTAACTACATACTCCTCTCCAACGTGATAAACTCCTTTTTATTCAGTAATGGAAAAGGCCTCAGATCTGGGCTGAAACAAATGAAAAAAATTGTTTGGCAAATGAATATTACCAACACATACCTTACAATTTATTAGAGCTATATTTGCAGACCACAGACTCACCAACAATTTACAATCAGCACTATTTTTCAATGAACCAAAGCACCGATGTCATACAGGTCCACATTAAGTATCAGCAAGTAAAACCTTTAGAATTAATGATGGTTACTAAATGCTCCTATAGCTCTTTACATGTCCAAAACCCTGCATAGGTTTTAATGGGATATTCCTGTGAAAACAAACCATCACCTCAAAGTTATGTTTACTGGAGTTTATCTGGCATGCAATCTGTCCCATATTAGGAAAGCTCAAATAACTTCCTTCAGGGCATAATAAATATGGAGGTTTGCTGGGATTTGTTAATATACTTGCTATCTCACCAGGATTAAAGGCAGGAAATAATTCCATGATATTTACTTCTCTCTGTTGTTAACCTTAGTTACCTCTATTAGACTAGCAATTATACCACGACAAAACCGTAATCGCTAGTCACAGAGCCACAGCAAAAAGACAGTTCATCACAAGATTGAATTGATGCTCCTTTTAACAATGACACAGGAACAATTATCTACTGCCACCTCCTTACATCTGTGGGTTTCACCCTGTGGTTTGCAGAGCCCTTTGGTCTACGGACTACTTTTCTAAGAGACCACAAAGGGTAATTAAGGAAAGTCTTGGCTTGCGGCCAGATGCCTTAAATTTGCTATATGGGAAAATGAACCTTCCATGGAAAATTTTATGGTGGCCCAGAAAAAAAGAAAGTTCCTACCACAGAACTTTCCTTACGCAGCAGAAACAGAGCTTGGAATTTTTACAATAGTTTTTGACCTCTCAACTGCTGCAGGTGAAGAGTTTTCCCAGCAAAACTGAAAGCCTGAAATGATCAAGAATTCCAGGGGAATGAGATTTCTGGTGGAACGTTCACCTTTGTAGGTAGGGTCTGGCAGATTCATTATCTCTTTTCACCTCCCCTGTTCTGGCAGTGTTTGTGGCTGGTAATAAAATAGTTCTATGCAATAAAATATATTTTGACCCTGAAAACGCATAACTAACAGCCTAAGTCTCCGAGTACTCTCTTCTGCCCTGTTGCACATTACTTATTCTGAGTGATAAATTCCAGGTTTTTCTTAGAAAACTCTAAATCCTTTACATAGTCGGCTACAAAATCACCATTCCCTCTCACCTAAAAGGAATTTCTCATCTCTCTTGCCATTTCTTGAGAATGTGTAACCAGTTATTTCCCACCTTTTTCCATCAAAACAAAACAAACTCACATACTCTGAAACAAAAAACAAATTAAACCTACCAAGTCACGTTTACATGTTTTCTTGTACGTCTAACCCATTAGAGATGAAAGGTAATATATTATTTCACTTTAATTTAAGAGCAAGACAC
Source organism: Corythornis vintsioides (assembly GCA_025447755.1). Classification (NCBI taxonomy): domain Eukaryota; kingdom Metazoa; phylum Chordata; class Aves; order Coraciiformes; family Alcedinidae; genus Corythornis; species Corythornis vintsioides. The sequence goes on from JAOEGS010000290.1 coordinate 76,351, forward strand.
AAGAAATGCCATATCAAAGAGAAAACATGATTATAAAATCCTGATAAATGTAAATTTTTTTGGTTGTTTTTGTTTGGTTTGGGTTGGGTTTTTGTGTGAGTGTGTGTTTTTTGTGTTTTTAGGTTGTTTTGTTGGGGTTTTTTTTATGTCGATGCACTTTGTCCATTGGCTTTCACAGCAATTCTCCCTTTCTTTATCATTTCATGGAATGCAAAATAATCATACTGGACACAGACTGAGGAACTGGTATCTTAATGCAACCAAAAAAGAAGTAAGACTGAAAATCCAAAGTCCATTTATTTGTGTCATGCAAAGACTGACCCATAACAGAATCCCTCAGTCTTTTGCAGATTGTGAACCCATAAAACAATAGAAAAGAGCTTCACATGTCCTTTTTCACACAGCGAGTGGTTACATTATTTTTCAAGATACTTCGAAAAGAGTTTTGTGTTAAACAACTTTCCCAGAAAGCTGGATTTCATCCCTGCTATAGGACTGCCATCTAAATCGAAGGTAACTATACCAACCTTTTTACACGTGCTCATTAGTCAATCTGTATTTTGGGGGTACTTACACTGCTACAAAGATTTCTCAAACTGAAATTAGTTCTGTGATGATTTTCACTGTATTTCATGGTAGCAGTAAGATTTGTTGAGGTTTCAGCTGCAGTACTGACTTAAGCAGTTTCTGCCCTGTCACACTATTTGTAGCCACTTTTTCTTGACACCCAAATACACAAACACTACTATTTGTTGGCCAAAGAGAAAAGCAAATGAAAACTGAGCCAAATTAAAATCAGTATTTTGCCTTTTCTTTCAGAATTCACAGAATGCTTAACACTCTGAAAAATGAAAATTCCTATACACTTTAAAAGTAGACATTCATAATTATTAGGAACAACAGATCTTTCGCCTCCTCTCACTTGTAGAATAGAAATAATACAATTTCCTTATCACGTGAAGGTCATGTAATGGTAAACTTACTAATGTTTGCAGACGATTCAGCTACTAGAATAAATATTAACAAAAAGTCAATGAAGGATGCTGTTTTTTCATGCTGCAGACAGCATGCAATAAATAGAGTTTGAAGCTATATCAGTGTAACACTATGGGAGAAATTAAAAAACCAAAACCAAAAATAAAACAGTGACTAAATACGTAAGTCCTGATCATAATGTAAACTGAATAGAGCCAGAAGAGAAACAACAGCACGTGACCATTTTGTCTGTGATAGTGGCTATGTGTTCAGGCATAAGCAAAGCACATTGTATCCATGGGATACAGGCACAGTTTCCATTTTGTTTCGCAAGTATTTTAAGTCCATGAACTTAGTCCATAAACTGTACAAAGAGAGGAAATAGGATCACTTGAGTTGTATCACATAGTATATGAACACATCTCTGTGCAACCTGCAGCTGATTTCTAAACTCATTAAAAAACACAAAGTAGGTGGTGCAGAATCATGAGGCTCAAAGATTTCACAGCCAAAATACACTTTCCTAATGTTTTCCTATTGCTGGCTTTGTGGAAAGGCCCTTCAGCTACCAAAGCAAACAATTGAATGATGTGAATTCAGACATGGAATGACTGTAAGGTCAGCACATGACCGCTAAGCATTCATGACCCCAAATTAAGAGGTATTAGCCTCTATCTACTAATCCTTGGGTCACAAATGTACGGCCTGCACCAAGAACATTAAAAATTCCTGAAATTTGCTTACAGCCCACTGCTTGAAAGATAGAAAGCTAACATGCATGAAGTGATCAGATAAGAGAAAAGAGCAGTTCTGTTCGCAAAATCATATTTAAAATGCCATGCCTTTCAGTCACCTTTCATGTTAATGATAGTCACTATGAATTTATGTGAAAATATTATAGCAACACAACCATCTTTTGAAAAAAAACCAAAACCCAACAACAGAATTTTAAGTTCACAAACCCTAATGGTTCAAATCCTAAATATAATTTTAAAAGACAATAAAAAGGAGGCTACATGTATCTTAGTAGTAAATACATTCAGAAGGTATTACTAGCACAGTCACACTACATGGTAAATGCAAATTAAGTTCTACATTTTGGCAGGGTGGGTTTAGTTTCTAAACTATGTAAGAAAAGTTTTAGTGTTTTCACATCACATGAGAGACCACAATAGTCATTCTGTCAGCAAGATTACATAAAGGTTTTTACTGAAACTAAAATCCTAGTTTTTTTATGCCATTGTGACACATTTTGTCAGAATTTTACATTTCCCACACTTGTTACAAAAAATTACACATTTGTAATAAGAAAATACTTCAGCAATGAGCCCTTTGCGGGGACACAATAAGTTGTGTTAACCCTCTTAGATGATACCAGATCACCTACAAACCTCATACCTAATATAAGAACATAAGATTTCAGGAAGATAGCAAGCAGACATCATTTTAGGTTCCTGAATTACAATATCTGTGTAATCACTGGAGACTTTAAAGCCATCTTCATTTATCAATCCCTCCCATTTTTGTATTTACATATAGCAACAAAAAGAGCCCCAGAAGAACTGAACAGATCTGGTTGTTCTATTGATTCTTCAGGGTAGTTTCTCATCAGTTGCTTGTGAAATTCTCTGCTTCTTTGCCTGTATCAAAGCTTTCTGTCACTAAGCTCCTCTTTCACTATTCATGTGCCACCACCTTCTCTAGCCTCTTTGTGCAAAGTGATCATTGGACTTGAAAACGCTGACATAGCATTTCAGTCCAGTCTGTAACCGGCCACTGTCACTGGCAGATAAATTCAGACTACTACTTCCGTTTATTTCCCTTACTGTCTCACTTTTCATAACATCCCCATGATGCTTTATGATAAACAGGAAAAATGGGAATCTTTCAGTTGAAGAAGTGTAATTACAAAAGAAGCATCCATCTCTAAGGAATCCTGCGGCTTACTTTAGGGAATACCACTGGAATATATTTCTTACCTTTCTCCTGCATTGGGACTTAACTTTTGTTAGGAGAGTGAGAAAACTGACATGGAACAGAGGTGTCATCTGGCCAGCTTGCCAGGAGTTTTTATCTGCTCCTCTAGCATGCCTGCCCATCACCAGCTCAAACAACTGGAGGAGAACCTTTCAATGTGCTGCAGCACAAAGGTGCATAAATCACCTCAAACTCTGCAGGATTTACAGGATTGGATATAAAATTGAACTAATAAGACCATGTTGATCTAGCCAGATATAACTGGCTCAAGTACATAGAATTACTCATTTCTGGTGCACAGCCTGGCTCAGGGCAGTCCTCTGCATAACCACAATATCAAAGTGGGAGCTAAAATAATACAATCAGCACAGTACTTACACCTTGGGCACAAGGGTCTATAAACGGGTCATAAAGAGGTTAGATGACATGTCTCATCAGAGGCATCTCAAGCAAATTTTTCTATTAAATGGTGAACCATGTTTCCAACAAGGAAATAGGAACTTCTTGCTATATGTGGGAGCAAAACTTAAAAACCACAAAGAAATAATCTGAATAATTTCTTCTAAACTTACTCTAAACCATTAAAACATACAGAAACTGCAATTGGAACAGGATTCAACATATGCAAAGCCGGAGAAGATCACTGCTCTGCTACAAATCTGAGGATCACTCAGATCTGTCCACACAAGTAGTAAAACTAGGTTTAAAAAAGCTCTGGGTGTGAGCTATCTTTGTGTGCAGCTTTGGAATGGATTTTAATCATAGCTTAATTCTGGTGTATACACAGCCCAAGGGTGTATGGTCTGAAGGGAGGATGCTGACAGTGCAGACACCCAAGTCCACTGCAGTATGGCTAGTTCATGTGCTTTTAGTATCTTAATGAAAGATTTTAAAAATTAACTGCCTCTAAATAAAATAGCACTATCAGAATATGCAGCAAAACAATTAGTTTATTTATATAACTTTAGGCAAAACATATTAAAGACCTATTAAAAAAAAGGGATTCTGTGATTTATTATGAAAGCAGAGAACACTCCAGCAACTCTTGGAGCATGTTTGCGCCATCTTCCCTTCCTAATCCTCATTACAAACTTCTTATTCTGCCTCAGAAAGCAGATGGCAAGAGATAACGTCAGTACCAATTAGGAGGCTTCACTGCCCTTGGGGACTCTTCTGCTATATACTTGTAATGCTTTTTTTCAGAGATTTTTAAAACCAGGATATTTTGCACTATTTAATCTAGGGATACTGTTTGGAACATCCTCAAAACAATTACAATAGTCTCGTTTTGTTGTGCTTTTTTTCCCCATTAAACAATGGAGAATGATTATTTATTTTTTTAATTTAAAAATAAAGACATCAATGAAACATCCGACATTACTTTCATTCTACACACTGCAAAACTAAACCCACTTTGAGTTTCCTAATATTTTTAATCATTTCCTCTAAACTGCTTGCATGCTGTTGAACCTTTCACATTTTCAGGAGCCTGGTTCAACTCTCACTTACAACTAACTTGGATCAGATCCAACTTATCTTCTTAAACTGTGGCTTACAGAAATCCTTCCGTTCAGCAAAGGACAAACACAAAGAACCTCACAAGAGTATGTATTATGTCACTTTATCTATGCAGAATTTTGTCTGCTTATGACTTATATGAACGTAAATTACATTTTAGCTATTAGCAGTATCCTTATTCTTATTTACAAGCTCTTGCTTTTCATTAGCAACATTAGTCTACCTAAACAAGATACAAAGAGGAGATAAAACTTATGAATGAAGAGAAAAAAAAAAAAAGCAGCAGCTGAGGTATAGATAGATTTCATACAAGTAATATGTTGGAGATTCATTTTTAAAATGTAGTACTTAAGATTGAGAAAAGAAAGTTGCTTCCAAAAATAAATAAGACAGGCTAGCTTGGTTCTAGAGCCTTCTTTGAGTAACCCAAACTGTATCTTTCTCCAGAGATACTATCCAATATCCTCCTCCAAAGCAGCTACATTAATGGAAGAGATATCAGCCCTCTATTGCTCATTCCATTTCACCAAGAGCTACTCTGCCTCAGGTCTGCTATCACCACAAAGATTCCCTAACATATTCCAGTCAAACTGAGCCAAGTTAGACTTTTCAACTAGTTAAAGTAACCTGAAAAAAGGGTGAACAACAAGGATGATAAATTCTTTTGCTGGTGTTTTTACTAACGGTCCTCTCTACTTCAGAGGGAACTTTCATGCTTCAAAAGCAGAACGATGATACTCATTCAAATTACAGAGTATATGGTATTTGCGATTATTAGAGAACAAAATAAGGATGTTAAAAGTGGTCTTTTATTTGGTTACGTAGTTGACTGTATACCTCGCAAAATTGACTAATGCAGCTCAATAAATCAGCAAGTAAGTACTTAAGGGGTACCTTGCAGCATGTGCACTCTTTTATCAAATAAAGATGGAGAGCCCAAGAGATTTGGGTTTGCTTGAATTGCTTCAAAAAGAGAAAATGGAAAAGGAATTATCAGTCCTTGATTATTTAAGGGTGGAGCAACCATCTGACCAAAGGAATCAACTGCCCAGTATACTTATTACTTGGTTGAGCATGATCTTGATTGTCAAAAGGCTACATTTGTTTTGCTAAATACATTCTCCTATTTGACTGATGGACTATAGTTTGGCCTCTCCTTTAACCAAAAGGGCTCCTGAACTTCCAGTTAAAGGGTAACAACTGGCAGATGTGAGGGAACATCTAGCAGGAGGTTGATGCTGAGCAGATGGGCTGGGGCTCAGGAACCTCTTCCATCAGCTTCCCCCCACTGTTTTTGCCCAAGCGCATAATCCTCTGCTGCCTGAGGTTGCGCCGCCCCTGGCAGCAGCTCAAGACTCCCCGCTGAGTGCTTCACTGCTGCGGCTGCATGAGAACAGACCCACAGGTAGCCAGAGCTCGCCTGGCTCCTCACATCCATGCTGCAGACTGCACCTGAACCCTACACCGACTCAGACAGAGAAAATGGTTCAGGAAGTTTCCCTCTGAAGCACTGGCACTGGCGCTGCCCTGCAGCTGGCTGTGCCATTCTTTATGTGGGCAGTGCCACCGCCGCCAGAGCATTATCGTAAACCAGGTCACTAAACCAATAAGCTAGGTTAGGAACATGGCTTTCTAGTAACATTTCAGTGATCTAGCGTAGGAACAACCTCACAAACATTTGTTCCCATACAGACACAGATGGGGAAATGCGGTGAGGGGTACAAAGAGAGAAGGGGGACTTAGGTTCGCTGCAGCCTTGCAAGTCCCCTTTGTTTTGGAAATTTGCCTTCATTTCTTCCTTTCTGTAAAGGCAGAATATCTGTTGTATAGTCCTAAAGCATCATTAGTTTTATTTGGGCAAGTAAAAGATACTTTATTAGAGTGAGCAGAGGTAGGGTCCTGTTTCTCTCATGAAACTCTCATCTATTCCTCTACAGCTTCTCTGAAGCACTGAAAGGAAGACCTTTTATTTCATACTACATGTTCTGTACTGCCTAACAACCTAGCTATCTTTTTATTTGTACAAACGCCCACAGTCCCTTTCTGGTTCCTGTCTTTACTCTTAATATTCCCAAATCTAATTACACACTCTGAAAAATATTACTTTCTAGCAAATTTTAATTTTTCATCTCATGAACAACTTTTACATCCTTATGTTATGAAATAGAGAATGTCATTTCCTGATGCATCTGCTCAGTACTATTCATTATGCTTTTATGATGCTCTTTCTTATTCACCTCTCTTCTAGGAAGAGGAAACTTTTTCCTCATAGGAGAGTTTTCCCTATCTCCTTATCATTGTCAGCAGCTTTCTTTGTACCCCAGATGGTTTTAGCAACATTACTGTTCCTCATCCCAGGCTTTCAAAAAGTGGAACCTTGCCAGGAAAAAGCACTGAAAGCAAAGCCTCAGCTGACTCTTTTCTGTTTCCTTCGATGCAGGGCACAGATGGCCCCGTTTTCTCAGCCCCTCCCTTACTTCAGCTGAAGACCACAAATTCTCAGCTTATTTCTCCACAGCTCCACATATGCAAATGTTATCAAAATCTCACTTTCTTTTCCAGCTCTTAAGAGGGAAACTTCTCTATATTCTGATTATACTACAGCTACTTTATTTAGAAAAAGCTACCCATCAAATTTAGCAGCATATTTTTACATATGATCTATAAATAAACTTCAGACAACACTGAAATAAATCCAACATCACCATATCCTAGCCAGTCTCTCACCAGTACATCCTGGTGACAGACAGTCCTGACTATCATTAGTTCACCTTACAGGAGGAGCAAGTGGCAATACTGCTCTGCAAAACAGCTTCCAACCACAAACCCTAACTCTTAATAAATTGAGCAGGAAACTGCCATCTAGTTCAAACCCTTTTTCTCCCCTACCTCTAATTGAGCTCGTGAAGCAATTTTTCCAGAATAATCAAAATTCTTAATACATTTTCAATGGTCTCTCTCAGAAAACTGTTCAGAGAGAGTGCCCAGGCGCAGCATTCGGGGACCAGACAAGCAGAAGACAGACAGATTTAGTGAACACCTGTTAAATGGGGCGATGGCTCCAGCACAATTGTTTCCCACTTCATTTCACACAGTAATAACTTTAATGTCCTCCATGGACTCGCTTTCAAACACCAGCTCTAACATCATCAAACAACAAAAGAGCTGAAAGCAAATTTAATTGTCTAGATTGCTTCCAATCAACTTTGTTGGATAAAAGCAAATTTCCCTACCTTAGGGGTTTTTTTGTTTTTTGTTTTTTTGTTTTGGTTTGGTTTTTTTGTTTGGTTTGGTTTTTGTTGTTGTTGTTTTTATACTGCATATACTCAAACTGTCTTATCATTTGGCTTTTTATAATCTTACCCAACTGTGTATCATTCTCTTCCATATTTCAATGTTTATCACAGCTATGAGAAATTCTCTCACCCTATTAGAGAATTTGCATCTCTTATTAGTGTCTTGAATGTCCACAGTCTAATTTAGTCTTGTTCCCTTTTGACTCTTCTACATCCATCCTGGGGGTTTTTTATGACTTTTTTTTTGTTTCATTTTCTCTTTCATAATATTTGTACTTTTTAGTTTTCCTCCTGCTCACCTTGTTTAGTTTCAGACCGCTAAGATAGATGCATTACATATAACTGTGTAATGTCATAATGATTAGCAAGTAATTTCAACTTTTTTTTAATTTTATTTTTTTTTATTTTTACTCTGCTTACAGACTTGGCTTCCCTTCCTATTTACATATCCAGATTGGATATAAATGAGATCAATGTTTTTGGCTAACAGAAGATGACACATTACCTATGTTACTGAAACGAAAACGAAAAATGAAATTAAAATTAAAAGTGAAATTAAAAAAAAAAAAAAAGGAAGAAAAAAAGTTTCCTTACATCATCACACTTGCTTTTTACTACATATTAACTTTGTCCTACTGATGCACCTCTCCAATATACTTCATATATATTACCCAAACCCCATCTTCCAATATTAGCATATTTTGATGTTATGAAACCAAAAGTGAATGCTTTCAGCATTTTTAAGTTCTATTCAAAAGCATGCCTTGAGTTCAGTTTTCATTACCTCTCTCATTCTTAAATATATTTGATTTTCTTTCTATAGTACTAGTCTCCTTTACAAATTAAAGCAATAAAAAGTCTTACCTGAAAATTAGTAAAACCTATATTCCAACTGAATTTGATTTAAATAAATATGAATTTATGGCTGCATTCCTTAGATGGCACTTCAATAAAAATAAGTTATTCTTATACACACAGAGTTTGTTCAATCCAATTGTACACACGGAAAAATTAGTCTACCTCCATTTATTCCCAGACTTTCAGAATCTTTTCTAATAGGCTATAGATCATGTTCCCCTAGAAACATTTCTTCTCTCCTTTTCAAAACTGTCTTATATAGAATGATCCTCTGGAATACTCACAGATTAGGTTTCCAGCTGCACTGAATTTACCCAAGTGTGGTTATGCTGGCTTTACTAAGGTTATTCAGACTTACCTTCATATGAGATCTGAATAAGGTGCTTAAAAATATGTAATGAAGGTCTGGTCCTCCTCTGTTCCTATGCTAATCATTAGACCTGCACATTATATCATTAACTCAAAAGATTGCTTAGAATTATCCAGTATTTCTCAATCCTAACCTGCACATGTGTGACAAAGATGACAAAGGTTCTAACCTTTAGGAAGTAAGTCTAACAGTGCAAAAAATCCTGCAGTGACACACATGGATGGTGGAACTGTCACTGGGCTGGTAGGAGAGGACTGTAAATGGAATTACCCCAATGCAAAAATTACCTCAGGTGCAAAACGAAGAGTTTTAAGTCAGTGTTGGTATTCTACGTGGACAAATGGAAAGGAAAAACAAGACAGGCAATCGCTAACTCTTCACACAGCAGTCACTAAGGCACTTTTAGAGGAAAGAAGGACTCCTGCTTAAACTTACACACTAGCCTATATTTCTTCAACTGTTTAAGAGACTTTCTGTGCTCCTCTGCCTGCTAAGTACCTACATAGTACAGCCCCTGTGCTTCCCAGCACTGCCTTGTTTTCATAGATGAGGAAAAAAATTGTGTTAAACAATATAAAAAGTTTAAATAACTGCAGTCCAATCTGCCAGCAAACTGGACCTTTCACATCCAACTTCACAGAAGAATAATATCCCTGACAGCTTTTTGGATTAGACTGTTAAGTTTCTTAGTCTTCTATGAATGGAAGTGTTTATTTTGTCTGATGTAAGGAACTTTACCTTCTGCACAAATCTTTTCCCATAGTCACAGCTTGAAAGCATAACAAAATGAACACAGTATAGTGTTTTAAGATGCATTGTCAATAGTCATGTTTAAACATGTTTTAAATGCAGTGCACACATGTGGCACAGAAATACAAGTATTTGCCAGTAAAAGTAAAGTTACAGCTTGCTTTCCAACCTACTTTTTCTCTTATAAAAAATGATTTTTTTCTAAAAATTAAAATGCTTGTAGAGTTGATAGATACCTTCCTCCTTTCAGAGGATATTGTATACATCTCCTATTGTATGTGGATAATAATTTCCAAAGAAAAGCTGCAAGACATCACCAAACATCAGAAATACAAATGGAAGTAACAGTTGAATTGCATAGATACGTCATGAAGTAGAGTTTGAAACAACTGTTATCAAAATTCTTTTTCACCATGATCCATCACCTCTCTAGAGGATGAACAGATATGCAACCTGCCAACAGAACCATCCAGAAGATCTTGAGTGAAGAGTTGACAGAGCTATGGTTTGCTTTCTCTCTGTTTTACACACCAATTCTGTACACATTTCAGATCAGCTCAGACTGCCAGAAGCATCTTAATCCTATAGCCCACACAGACCAGTCTGCATTCTAGCTTTTTAAGACTATATCCAATCCTGCTCAAACTAGAATGTCAAACTAGGTGTTGCACTGATAATACCCGATGTTGCTAATTAACCCTGTTTTCAGTTTAGCGTTTCTCCTGCACACTAATGTTTGTAACATTTAACAAATAAGCTATTAATAATCTAGCAATCTGTTACTCATCTGCACTTGCAGCCTCAATGGATACAGTTCATATCCACATGAGTTTCCACAGCACTTTCTGCAACACTTTTGGACATACCCAGCTGCAGAACTAGGAAAAAATGCTATGAAGAGACTTTTCAAGGTAATACAAAAAATCCAGTGCATTCCAAGTGATGAGCACTGCCTTAACTGCAGCTCCAATATCTTTATTTGACTAAGAGCAGTAGTTGTAATAGACTAAAGTAGAATAATGATCTTTAAACCAACTTTAGGTTTCTTTCATCCGTTCACTTTCCATAGATATGACAGAGTGAAGACTCTTAAAAATTGCAGTTTTTAGTATTGTTTTGTTACTTTTCAGGGTATGTTGCTTTTTCAGTGTTTTCTGGTGAGAGGTGGAGTAGTTTGTGCTAAAAAGTAATGCACCATATCAACCGATAACCACCCTCTAATTCTCACTATAGATCTTTCTCTACCAACTGGTGGTTCTTAACACTAATTCATTTTGCTCCACTAAAATTTGTATTAGGGTGAACAGCTGGCATGCCCTTCCTTTCCACTTTACTCGTCATGCCAGGGTAAATTCTGTGCATATACTTTCATGCATTTAAGTGTACCATTTGTTTCAGAAAGTGTCCTAGCTTTCAATCACTACAGTTGCAATTATTTGAAAATTGAATTTCAAAATTCCCAATCCTGCACAGTAATCTCATCACTTCTCTAATTTGTCTTGCATTTTGCACAGCACTGAATCAAATGGATAAATATTAATCATTAAAGGACTAACTCTGCAATAAAGCAGTAAAATACTTAATTGAGATACATTGTGGAAAGCTGCCTTGACAGACCTCAACAACTTTATTATCATTGAAGCAATCTGATTTTCAAAAAACTGAGGCTCATCAAAGCTGTGCAAAATTTAGTTATTATCAGTTGATTAATAGTTTTAAATTAATTCTTACCTATTTAGGCATCCAACCTTCAATGAGAGGATAAAATAGATCACTTTACTATTTAGAAACAACAGACCTGTTTTACAGGGATTTTTAGCTATTCCTATCAGTGGGTAGTATGAGACTTTTCCTTGAGGTGCACCTGCTCTTTGTGCATGTCCACTTTTGACATGCATGGTAAGAAAGGCAATTAAAATTTCTATCCGCTTTAATGGGGTAAATACCACTAAGTTTAACAGAATAGGTTTATTCCAGTGTCTGTCAACTCTTGGTATGGCTTTTGCTTAAGAATTCTGTACCCAAACAACATCTGAACATCTACCTCTTTATACTCTTCCCTTCTCAGTTTATTTCCCATTTCCTTTCCCTATAGGTCTCTCAGAAGCATGGGAGAACTGAAGTAGTATTGCATATATTATTTTCTTTTTATTAGATATCTGACCAAGTCAACATTCTGCCTTTAGCTCACATACTAATGCTCTGAAGATATCATAACTTTGAAATAATAATAGTATAATAATAATGATTGAGATAGTAGGTTACGTTTGGGGTTATTTTTTCTGTTTTGGTGAGGGAAGGAATTATCATTTTATCTAAAATCTTTGTGTGGTTTTAACTTTTACTAAGCAAGTACTGTAATTCTTATTACACACATACATACATAAAATGGTGAAATTATACAACAATACAACTATTTCTAACTTCATCTGTGTAAAACAAAAATCTTTATTTTTGTGTATCTTAGCAGTTCTTCTATGACACTAAATATAATACACAGCTTATATATACACACACACATATATATATAGGTTTCAGAATGGTAGAACACAACCACTTTTCCATCCAACTGTAGACTGTCTCAGAGAAAAATATACCCCCCTCCACAACTGATTTGTGTTATTATAAAATACTGTGCTATCACAAACTAATGCAAAGTACCCACTATATGCAGAAGCAATATGTGCAGTTTATACTTCTTTGTATTGCCTGGAATGATATCCTGATGCTATCATTTAGCTCATCCTGACATTCCATCAATCAAAACCCAGTTTTAATTATACACCATTTTGCTTTTATTCTCAGAGCAAACACAGAGGATATACAACAATCTATTTCAATTAGAATACATACTTGATAGAATTAAAAGTAGGTTAGGAATCACTTTTAAATCAGCTCTCAGGCTGTCAATTAATGTTCTGAACCCCTGCTATTGACCCAGTACTGTACAAGCTGTTATTATGCACTGTCCTACAGATCATCTGTTCCCCGTGCTGGTCTGTTCCAGAAAGACAGACAGCTGCAACAGTATATCCCTGCTCAACCTGAGGACCATCTGACTTTAATTGTAGCACACAGCTTGATGTGGGTCTGGTTATGAGAAGCCAAAATATCACACTGTAATAATCTGGAAAAGCAGAAACCTGCCAACACAAGGCTGCAAACAGGGGCTTGGGCTGGCGGGCTGGCTGACGGGCTGCAGGAAATATGATTAATGAGCGAGGTATAATGATATCAGGAACCCGATTAGCACCACAGAAAGGTCACAGATCAAAGCAGTATGCATTTCATGAGCTCCAATCATGCTGTAAGATCTGGGGACTTAAAGAGGTAAACTGAAATGCAAAGGGAGAAAAATACCAATGTGTGATAGCTTAGAAAATGAGCACTTAAAATACTATAATCACTGTTCTGTCTGAACCAGGAAGCAGTAAGGAAATATTAACAGAATGAATCAGCCCATGCCACAGAGGAACAAGCTTTTTGGGATGTGATCTGTGAGGAACTGAGTTTGAAGCATTCTTCCTAAACACACTCATTCTACTCCAAAATAAAACAATGCTAATTTGATGCAGGTAGTATCCAAGCCACTAAGTATTAACAGGAAGAAGCAATTTAATATTTGCATGCAGTTGTCTCAGTTTTATTCCACTTCAAAGCCAGAAAATTACAAAGGGCACCATCCATACCAGCATTAACAGGGTCATGATAAGGTTCATTATTCCACACAGAAGCATTCAATGCAATTCATTGGCGCAGAGGTTTCAATTTATTGGTACCAAACTGACCAAAACTTGAATTACAGCAACAGTATCAGGGACCTACAGTGTCACCAAAAGGGATAATGTCTGACACAATTCAATATACCATCAAGTGGGCAATTATTTATCATTTTGATAATTAGGCCTTAAAAAAAATAAATCAATCTATTCTATCCTATTATGTGATGCTTGAAAATTGTTTATTCCTGTACAAAAAAAGTTTTTGTGTTTTTAAAACTAATTTATGGCAACTCTTGATGTTCTTCCAATGAACCATTTGACAAGTGGTAACACAAGGTCTGTGTTCGAAGCAGAGGTTACAAAGCCAAGCAAATTAATAGCAAAGGGTTTTTTTATTAAAATAGTTTAGAAACTCAAATCGCTAATGAATAATTACTGGGGGCAGAGGGGAAGAATATGAGAAGGAGACGTCACTTATATTTAGCTAATACAGATTATATTTCAGTTTCATAAGAAATGTGGAGTGAAATTAATGAAATGACAAAGTAATTTTAATCTTCATCATTCAAATGAACAAAAATTAATATAATGCTGCTTTCAGAATACTTCTTGAAATGAAAGGTTTGGACCTGTAACAAGCACTTCCCCATTCTAGAGTGTGCTCAGCTGCTTTCTTTCTGGACTTAACAAAATAAAGATGCATATACAGAGACAGAAAATACATTTGGAACATGGAATGAGATCATTACTCTCTAAGAGAGGACTTTAAAGGATTTTACATTTTGTGGCTATGAGTTTAACAGTAATAATGGGAAAGCAGTTTATTCCTGCAGATTAAGCACTTCATCCTTAGAATACAGAACAAGGAAGAGATATCAAAGAGAGCTGCAAGAAAGGCAGACACCACTAGCAAAGGCTTTGGGAAGTGATGGAAGAGTGAGGGAAGGGTAGGTCAGAGAATATAAAGAGGTGAGGGTGAGAAAAAGCTGGTCCCAGGCCTAGAAACTCAAACAGTTGATTTCATGGTGCCCTGGCAGTGAATCTTGGTGATCTTAAAGGTCTATTCCAACCAGAACGATTTTGTGATACCCTATCATGCCACCAGTAAAAGCAGAGTGTAAAGCATTCAGATAACGTAGAAAATACAGATCTCTTATGATGTGACCGTTCTGCAATTTTATGAACACTGGGTCTGATGCTTTCCCAACAGCAGAACTTTTAAAATTCTCATTTGCTGAGAAATATCAGGATATTAACAAGTTTAAGCCTTGTATCTGAAGAGTTTTTGAGAGCTTCCATGCCTTAATTCAGTATGTCCCAGTTAGCCAACTACCACATGAAAACTGCAGCCACATTTTTCAAGACTCATTAAAAAAGTATTCTCTAATTTATTTATTTTAGAGTGCCACTGCTGCAGAATCCTTTCATTTTAAGAAGAGCCTTATATAACAGCTTTGAGAATGTGCTGAGCCACCAACAACGATACTGCATCAGCTATTCTGTAGTTCACTACACTGCCCAGAGGGCACCATGAAGAGAGACAGTGTTAACAACTGGATTTTTCAGAACAGGGAAGAGAACAGTAATACACGTTTGGGGAACAAAGCAGGCAAAAGACAATTTGGTTTTGTTTTTCTGGTAAAAAGTGCTTTGAAAAAAATATCAATTTAATGGAAGAAATGGAAGAGCAGGAAAAAAGATTCATAGATTCATAGATATTAGGGCTTGGAAGGGACCTAGAAGATCATCTAGTCCAACCCCCCTGCCTGAGCAGGATCACCTAGACCAAGTCACCCAGGAACAGATCAATGCATCCCTCTTTCCTGGGGCATTCACCAATCTTTGGAGTTAAATGAATAGTAAAATAATAGTAAAAAAATAAACAACAAACAAAGAACTAAAGTTACGTTTAAGTAATCGGAGTGACAACTATTTCTATGTTTAAACAATCTTTTTTAGGTCTTCTGTAAAGTGATGCCTGTATTAGCTCTTTAGAACCCCAGGAGCTGACATACCAATAGATAAGATGTCCTGCATATTTAGATGCACCCAAACTTTTTAGAGCATACCTAAAGAATGAGTAATATTAAATGTGGGTTTTCTTCCTAATTTGTCAATCTAACATTTCTTCAGATAATTTCAGCAATAGCCCTATGGAAATTATAAATTGCTATATACTGCAAGCAAAGATACACAGGATTTTAGAAGAATCTTGCAAGACAAACGTTACTGACAGACTATAGAAGAGAGGCATCTTACCAGTCTGTTTATGCGAACAAATTCTTCTGGGGTTTTGGCCCATGGTGGAAGTTCAACATCAGACACCACTGTTCCATCATCCATCACTCCCAGATTGTAATTGTTGCTGTTGACAAATATCTCTGGGAGGTAATAAAATTCAGGAATCAATTCCTGTAGATAAATGAAAAACAATACAATGTTATAATTTCTGTCAGAGGGTGCACTTCATTGAGTTTAAAAAAATAATTAATAGAATTATTAAATTGAATTATTAGGCAAAGACAATATATAAAATCCTCCCACAGACATACCCTGAAAGGGGAAATTCTCTCTTGTGCATTTTTAAAAACTTAAACATTTAGATGTGGTAAATCCTTATCATGCTTTTAACATGACAAAGAACTAAGACACAACTGGCTATAAACCACAGAAGTCAGAACATCAGTTCTGATTAAATAATATGCACAGAGAAACTGATAAAACTAATGAACATCACATGCTAAAAATAATAGTGGAAAGCAACAACTACTAAGAATACTGAGAAGTTGGGGAAAACTGCTTCTTTCAGATTTTAACACAATCCAAATTTTGAAGTCCTAACACACAAATGACAGTCTGTAGTTTGGGTGAAAGTACATATTAATTACACTGGTGTAAAACCCCTTTATGTTCTTATTCTCTCTAACATAAAGAGTCGAAGAACTTAATGTTTAGCCTATTATCTAAGACCAGTCAATGACCAGAATTTATTTTTTTTTGTCAATTCTAAAATACCTGGAGTTATACCAAAGGTTCAGAAAACCCCCATTCAGTCAAAGCTGAATCAAGCTAATATTTTCCTTTCATGGAAAGGTCATTAGCTCAATTATGTGTCCAGTTCAAAATTACAGGGAAGAATCAAGCATAAGTTCACACATACAAGGAAAAAAAAAAGGGATCATCAGTGCTAGAAGTGTGCCCTACCAGTCTATGCTAAACAGAACACTGAACATTTTGCTGGCCCCCCCAGCTCTTCTGCAGGCAAAGCCTGATATCCTAAACACAGTTGAGGAAAACATGTAAGCACATACAGCAAAAGAATTGGAATTTCCAAGTCTTATGAGAAAAACAAAGTAATTCTAATGGCTAAAAAAATTATTTTTTTTAAAGCAGAAAATGGTACATTCTAGAGAAGAATTGAACACCATGTGCTAGGATGCAAAATTAAGCTAAAAAGCATTTTCTCTTGGATAAGTGGTCTCCCTGTTTTGCAAATAGACAAGCAACTTCCTAAGTTATTACTTTGTAAAATACACACTAGAATGTACATAAACTGATTAGAAACATCTATAAATGTCTTCAAAGTCCTGTCATAACACTTAATATGTGTTATGAAAAAGCCTATTAAGATCTAACATGTATATATCTGCTCTTAATATATGTTAAAGGTTTGTTCTTTTGGCGGAACTTGATGTTGAGACTGAAGTACACCCAATAAACCTGGCAATTTGATGGATTTAGAAAAATCGAGCCACTAAATTAGAGAATTTGCTTCCTTTGTAAAGAAAGGATCAATACATGTAATTGCTTCAGGAAGTGTACTTCATAGCAAATGACTGGTGTAAAATTGGTCTTCTATACAGCAACTACAAACTGCATGCCACTTAAGTAGAAAAAAATAAAAATAAAAAAAGCAGCCTGCCCCACTGTCTTTGTCTACAGTGGGTGCAGTATGTAGCTACGTCAGAGTCTCAGCAGCTCAGATGGGAAACCCAGCCTTGACATGGGTCAGTGGATCAGTGGACTCCCAGATAGCCCCTCAGGGCCAGCTATGGCATGAGCAGCTTTCCAAATGGCTGAGTGCAATAGGGAGGTCATCAGATTGTGGACAAGGTCAATCTGAAGTAGCCAGGGCAAAGACAGGAAAGATCAAGCAGGAATTAAGCTATTATCACCTCCATCCTTGTGTGAAACACTGCTTGGCTTTGAATTGTACATCTTTTTGTTTACAGTCACCTTAATTAACCAGGCAGGGTAAAAACACACTTCTGTACCAAATGCTTGACAAGTACTTGATAAAAAGAGATTCAAAACTATTTAATTGGATAAGTGAAGGCAGAAGAATGCAGCAAGGATAAACGGTTGTAAAAAAAGAAAGTACTATAATGCTAAAGTTTCTGTAGGTTTTATCATCACAGAAACTAACAAAGGAAAGGCAGAGACACTGGACTATTGATAGCCACATGTACCACAAATATGAAACCAGACCATGATTCCAAATACTTAAACCATAAGCTCATTACATATGTTACTGATGGTTTTATTTTATAAATATATATATATATGTACAGCTATTAGTTCCTTTCAAGATCAGAAAACGTTTGGCTTTCTAGAACACACATTGTTTTCATTAGATTACACAGAAACAATATGCTGCCTGGAAACTTAAAAATTATCAGTAACTTCTCATAGTTTGACTGTTTGAAACTTCTCATTAAAAAGTTATTTCATTACTCCAGAAATGAGTTTTCAAAAAGTTCCCTGTCACCATAATGATACATATTTTATAAAAGGAGCGTCTGAATTCTCTGCTTTTCTTGTCTTTGACCATGTGTTAGCATTTACATATGGGAAAAGGCAGTGCAAATGGATACACTGAGCCATTATAATTGAGTAGCATTTAGCACCCACTTTTACAGGGCTTTACAGGGGTGAAAATAACATTAGTTGAAGGCAAACAGTTCTTCCTAAAACCTGTGAATAAATCTGATAATAAAGTACTTATTTTTTGCCAAGTTTACAAATAATGATTAATGTATTTGTTAACAGCAGCCTTAATAGTCCTTCTGAACTCTGCTTGTGGGGTCTTCTCCCTTTTTCTTAAACTATTCACATCACATGCCCAAACTGGCACTAAGACAGCAGATGCTGTGTGACTCCATTAATAATGTAACTTTCTGGACACCTAATAATGTTAAAAAGATTAATTAATGCACTTTTTGCTTATTTTTGAGGGAAGGGAAGAAGCACTGACTTGTGGTTCCACACAAATACCACATGAATATGCAGGACCAGAGAGGAGGGACCAGAGTGAAGTAACTCACTCGGAACAGGGACAAAGACTGGGAGACTAATCCAGGGAAAATACAGTCGTTCCATGGATATTCTGCCACCCTCTTACAGTTAAAATAACTTTGAACTAATCTGCACTTCTGACTTTTGACATCATTAACCATGGATGCCACACAGTACTTTGGTCTGCAAAGGTTTATCGTTTAGTTATTCTAAAGCTGCTTCCTAACAGCTTCAGTAGATGGTTCTAGTACCCACTACAAAAACCAGTAAATATTAATTCCTCATTCACTCTTCTATATGCCACTCTGGATACTATAGCCCTATATAACCACATTCTTCCTCTGCTGTTTCTTTTTGCAAGATACAGGATTCAAATCCACTTAGATTGGTTCCCCCTGGAGGTCTTCCCTTCTGACTAACCCTTTGGGTTGCCGTCAGACTTTCTCTGCTTTGACTTAATCCCTCCTGAGATTTTACACACCCAGCATATGCACAGGAACAGTGAAATTGCCCCATGTTTCCATTCTCTGTGTGATTTCATGGAAAAACAGAAACACCTGCATGTTTTGTGGAAGTTTCTGCTTTAGCACAATGGCATTGTAAATTAGTTTCAGAAAGTCCTTTGTTGGAATTCACCAGTTCTGTAGGGTAGGGACAGACATTCTTATAGTTCACTCCTTCTGCTGTGTTTCTGACTGCATTACAACTGATGAAGGGGCTCATGCTGAATGTCAACGCCAATCTAACACACAGGCTTTACACTGCTATTGAAAAAAAGAGTTTAAAAAAATGAAGAGAAAATCTGCCATATCATGATTCTTATTAAAATGCTTGTATAATAACATACAATTCTACTCCTGCCAAAATTTTGCCCTTTATCACAAGGAAACAATGATTCCTAAGAAAAGTTCAGTAAAACAGACTGTTTTACAAACAAGTAATATCAGCAGAATGTCAGTTTAAGACTGGCAAGTTATTGCCATGTTTGCCACCACACATTAAAGAAAAAAAAAAAATCTATGCAAGATACTTTGTTTCTTTAATGTTATGAAATATTATTTTATTACTTTCTTCTATTTAGAAAATAATAGACAGATGCATTTTGAAGCACAGTTACAATCTGAAAAACTGTCTAGAAACAGTGACACAGATTCCCTAACCATATTAAAACATTTATAAGATACCAAATTTTCAAACTAAATTATTTGACAATCACATTAAGCAATATTAAGCCTATATATAACCTGTCAAACAGAACAATAAAAATGCATATTAGAAGGCTGGGATTTTATTCATATTGCCACACTGTATTTCCTCTGTTAGGGTACTTAAAATGCATATTAATATATTAGTTCAACTTTCATGTTTTCATCTCACTTCAAGTAAGCATTTTCATGACTGTGGGAAAGTATAATTTCTAAGTACCCATGAGTTTCCCTATGTGCTGGTTTTGGCTGGGGTAGAGTTAATTTTCTTCAGAGTAGCTGGTATGGGGCTGTGTTTGGGATTTGTGCTGGAAACAGCGTTGGTAATTCAGACATGTTTTGGTTATTGTTGGGCAGGGCTCATGCAGAGCCGAGGCCTTTCCTGTTCTTCACACCACCTCAGCAGTGAGTAGAATGGGGGTGCAGAAGGAGTTGGGAGAAGACAAAGCTGGGCCAGCTGACCCCAAGTGGCCAAAGGGATAGCCCAGACTATATGACACTCCCTAAGAAACTGGGGAAGGAAAAGGAAGTGGGATACCTTCAGAGTTAACGCCTGTCTTCCCGAGTCCCCATTACATGTGACTGAGCCTGGTTTTCCTGGAGCTGGCCAAACACCTGCCTGCCAGGGGACGTGGTGAATGGATTCCTCCTTCTGCTTTTGCTTGTGCCTGTGGATTTGCTTTACCTATTAAACTGTCTTCCTCTACACCCAGGAGTTTTCTCACTTTTA
This sequence comes from Corythornis vintsioides, assembly GCA_025447755.1. Classification (NCBI taxonomy): domain Eukaryota; kingdom Metazoa; phylum Chordata; class Aves; order Coraciiformes; family Alcedinidae; genus Corythornis; species Corythornis vintsioides. Next base: position 97,047 of record JAOEGS010000290.1, read on the forward strand.
CTCTCTGCGGATTCTCACCCTTGTCGAACTGGGCGGGCAGTGGGGAGGGGGCGGGGGGGGGAGTAAACAGCTGTGTGGAGCTTCGCTGCCAGCTGGGGTTAACCCACGACAACTTCCATCTGTTAGATGCGTGCTATTTCTCACAGAACTAAGAAATTGCCTCAAGACATTACCTGAAATTCTCCCAACTTGTAAGAAAAGTGTTTCAGCGGGTTTCCATTAAAATGGAATTAAATAAAACAAATTAAATCTGTTATCCTATTAAAGTGCTAGGAGATTATATTTCAAACATTTCCTAGTTTAAGAAAAAATATTGAAATCATCAGTTATTTACAATTAAGCAAAGAAAATTAGAAAAATTCAGATGTTTAGTTAGGATATTAATGAAATATGGTAACTGCATTAGCAGTTGGTTCATTATTGATCAGTAAGTAGGTTTTATTAAGTCAATACACTTTTGCATTAACAAAAAAAAAAAAAGAAAAAAAAGCATCTTTAATGCACTTGAACTCCCAATAGTCAGTACACAGACTATTATTTATTATTTATTATACAAAAATATTTTGGTGTTTTTACTGAGGATATATGTAAAAGTATGCAATGGTATTTATTGACTGTATTTATACAATATGTAATATGTAGTTCACATTAATTTGATAATGAGGAGGACCATACTGAATCATAAAAGATCTGGATTAAACCTTGAAAGGTTACCTTGTCCCCCTCGCCATTCACAGACAATTAAAATCATGGACAATTACTGAAAGATGCTTCTCTGCCTTATTCTTTTAAAATTTTCAGCTATGAGGATCCTATGAATTTCTAACGTTCATCTGTTTAGGCCACTTGAAATTTCGTCTTCCTCCCATCCAGGGAGGCAACTGGAGTGCATTTCTTGTCTTATTCAGGATGAATACAAGCAGCAGTTGCCCCCTTTTTGCATATGTCAATGCAAAGGAGCAGCTCTTACCTTGAGGACAGTAAGATCCATTCCCTCCAGCACTGTCTGAGCACTACTTCCCTCCCACACTAAGCACACAGGCCAGCACCAAGGCTGGTATGGTGGCACGCTGCAACAGGGAGTATACAGCAGAATTCATACAAGAAAGATGTTATTGACAGTGAGAATTATTCTTCACTGCCACAATCTCCCCAGGGATGCGGTTGAGTCCTCATCACTGAAAGTTTTCAAGATGGGACTGGACAAGGTGCTAGATAATCTAGGCTTCCTTTCACAAAAAAAGCTGGACCAGATGAACTTTCAAGGTCCCTTCAGTCTGGACTGTTCTACGATTCCAAGGAATGAAGTGCACTGTGCCTGCCAGCTAAAATCCCCAGCAGGGTAAAGGCATTATAACTGCCCCTGCCAAAGCTCTTTATTTTTCTGTCCTTGTTCCTCTCTTCTCCAAAGTACACAACTAAAACTTTCAACTTTATATCACTGATCTCATTTTTTAGACCTCTGGTCATTCTCCTTTGGACTTCATCAGATTTGTCCATAACTTACTTGATGTTTATTATTTCAACAGCTACACAAAAAGTTTGGAGCAGATATTAAAATATTTGTTTATTTTTCAATACAGTTATGGCTGGGCATATAAGAAATAAATGACAGACATTTAGTGAAATTTTATGATGCATACACCCAGATACCTACATTTTTAACTACTGCCCAGTTCAGAAAAGATAGAGATTTGCTGGAGAGAGTCCAGCGCAGGGCCACCAAGATGATTAGGGGAGTGGAGCAT
>JAOEGS010000291.1:0-17155 GCA_025447755.1 Corythornis vintsioides
AATATAGATCCAAACCATATGTGATTAATTTCAAAAGAATAAAACCTCATAGGCATCATATCATGAAGGGGTTTTGAGAGTAAAGATACCTAGAGGGGATTTAAAAAAAAACACTGCATCTTACAGTAAGATTTTCCAAAGAGTAAGAAAACACAGACTTATAAAAACAGCACTTCAAGAAAGTGGCATAAGCCAAAAACATTCTTTCATAGAATGAATTAAAAGTTACACTATAGTTATGTCATATTCACAACCACAATTAAGAAATATATATAAGTAAAACATCTCAAATTTCCTTTTCTGCACATCTTAACAACCTTTATCTACAGTCTATGTCAAATATTATTCTATGTTTTATTTCCAGGCAGTGGCAAAAAATGTTAATTAGTGTAGGACCAAGAACTGTTTCTTCTGTAACCTCATTAGGACTGCTGTGGCAATAATTTGCAGGTGATTTGCCAGTTCAGTGACATTTCTGATAAATGCTGATGAGTCGGATGTTTGTACATGATAGCTAATTAAAAATGCATCCCAGTGATCAAATATTTATAATGAGATGAAGATTGTCAAACTTCATTTCAGAATGATATTTTCACATTTCCAGCAAAGGGAGTCTTTAAATAACAGTTTTAAGTCAACCTGTGCATGAAGGTTTAAAGTCAGCCTAAGAGCCATAGCCCCTTCCAGTGCCAGGAATAAGCATTTCCCATAAGAATCTGAGCAAGTTTCATTTAGGGGGAAGAGTCATCAATTAGGAGAGAGAGTCATCATTTAGGAGAACAAGACAGGGGGATCAGTCACAGGTCTTCTGAGTGTTTTGGAGTTGGTGAAGCTGCTGGACATTCTGCTCCAGCTGCAATATTCTTCTTCCCCTCATCTCCATCTTTGTGTGGTCACAATACCAAGACAAACACTGGGTTCAGCCTATGGGAGAGCAGACTGGTACCAGAGTGAGGTGTGGGGATGTCCAAACTGCTAAAATGTCTTCCATTTTAGCTTCTAACCTTCATGGTTTATTTTTCCAGAACACTTTATTTACATGAGATGCTCAACAAAACTTAGATTAAAACTTAGATTTAATCTGTGGCAGGTTCACACTGACATAACACCAGAGCTCTTCAGTCTGATCCTGTTTTCAACAACCTAAGTTCCCAAACACCTTTGCAACTTCTCTATATGTTATATTATGGAAAATATTTTTCAGCCAATTTACAGATAGCTTTACAATGGAACTTTCCCAATTACAAAAGAAGAGACAAAGAGTAATAGAATACCCCTCCTTATAGTCAGAGGACAGAATGGTGATTGCTGACATATGAGAGATGGATTTCTCTCTCCTGTTAACAGAAAATCTTCTGTTCACCATTCAGGCTTCTAGATCATGTGCAAATTTCAGAGTTTTTTCTAATCCAGTTGCTTGTCCTTTTGTGTTCTTATGCAATTTTCTTTGGAATCTTTTCTGGCATTTTCTTCTATGAAGACTGAAAATCTCTAGTTGTGATAATAGGCGTGAGAAAGAAAACTGTAGATTTGGCAAAATGTTGTTTGTACTTAATTCATAATTGCCATATCCATGTCTGTGACTGTGATTATTGCTATTGTTATGTGGTGGTGTTTTGTAATATGTTGACATGCTGTCTGTCATACTCAAGTCCCAGATAAAGATTGGGATGGTACATTTTATTAGGCATTGTGCAAACCTCAACAAAAAAATATCTTGACCCAGAAAAAGATAAATAGCTAAGCTGACAAATATACAGCAATTTAGGAAGCCCTAGGAAATAGGTTTAACTAGCATCACATTGCAACAAAATACCTTATTCCAGCACTTTCCCTCAAAAGGATGCAAGGTGTTCTGAGATTTGCTTTTGCATTTTAGGATTAGGAAACTGAGCATAAGCTGACTGTGATCTCTTCATCTGTAATGAGGATGGTTCTGGGGAGCTAAGCATGTCTAGCTCTCACATCTTTTGAAAGGTTCAAATGGCAGGAGACCTCCTCCTCTTCAGAGAAGTTGCTTCCAGTGTTTTCTGATATCCTGGTGGACGAGGGAGTGTGCAATCACAAAAAACAGAATGTTAGAGTCTGTCTGGCTATTTGACCAGGTCATATGAGGAGCTTTGAAAAGGCAGCTTTCATCTTCTACTGCTCAGGATTTTTTTCAAATAAGAAAAATGAGGCAAATGGAATGAAAACATAAATGTGCTGCTTGATTTTATGCATTGCAAAGAATGCTTTTAGCTGGTTATACCACAGTTACCATTATTTGATACAACAATGTAGTTTTGGTTCAACATGCAAAAGGTTTCTCTGGTTAAAGTACAGATATTGTGCATCATTTCTCACCTTTTAATTTTTTCTTATTTAATTGGCAAATGAATAATAGAAAATCTGAAAACGGTAACTACAACAACTAAATAAATGAAAAATAAATAATACAAATATTGGAGAACAGCTCCTCTTTTCTCTTAGGCAAGGTACAGACATTTAAAAGACTACATAAGGACTATTTTTCCTCTGCATGGCAATTTCTTTCATTTTATATCATTCCTCAGCAGGTTTTCAAATATAGCAATTTTAATATGAAGCAAACATTGCTGGAACTAGTGGGGATTTACTTAGTGTTTGCTTCATGGTCAGGGGTGATGTGCTTCTTTCACTTATCCCCTGTGTGTGCTTCACTTATTCCCAGCTATTTTTTTCTGTTTTACTTTTGCAATCAAATAGAGTAATTACAGGACTCCTGCCCTTTGAGGGGGGTGGAAGGAGTAGAGGGTTAAATTCTGTATGTTTGTGCTAATGGCAGTCACAGTTAGTGTCTTGAGTTTGTTACTGGCAAATTGCACCAAGTTGCAGAATAAGGGAGACATTTTAAAAACAAACTTCTATTTTTTTAATTTTTTTTTTTTAGGAGAATATGCATTTTCAATTTGCCAAGATGGAGAGTGTCCATTTAGTTTTAACTATATATTCTAATGCATTGAATTAGAGTCAGTCACAATCAACTAAAAAATCTGTCTTGTGTCTGTTTTGATCCAGCTCTGTGTAACTTTGCTCTATGTAACTGAGCATAGTACAGCTGTGTTCAGATGAGATAGTTCAATTGCTGCTGTGGAAATTGAAGAAGCTGCACACCCTTTGCCTTAGACTGCTCTCTGAGGAGGGGTAGGGGATGTTATGGGGGCTCTGTGCACCCTTAAATCATTTATGTGTCAGGAATTCCTTCTGTGATTACTGACATTGATATTTAGATCATATACCTCAGAGCAGGCTTGAAATGATCAAACCTAAGTGTATTGAAAAATCTTGGTATGCTTTGCCTAGGGCTTCTTTATTAATTGCTGAGAGACTTACTGTATCTTAGGATCAGGTAGTGAGAATCTGAGTTCATTTTGCAGCTTTCATATTCAGCAGTGTTATGCTATTATTTCTGCATTGTATTACTCTCAGAGTAGGTTTTGTATCTTTTTACACCTGAGAAGCACTGAAAATCACAGGTGATGTTAGGCCTGCACATTTGGCTTACAGTTTAGGGCTGGCAAGAGAAGGATTATACCATCTGGTCTTGAGAAGTGCTTAGCATCTCCAGCAAGACATTGGATAAACTCCAGTGAAACTCACTGGAGAATTGATGCTGCTGAACTTCACAACACAATGGCCTGTTGCATGTGATCTGCAATGCATATAATATGAACATTATCTGTGGTCTTATCTGGACTGTGGAAACTTCTCAGCATTGCCAGAACACACATGCAGCCCCATATGTGCTGGCTACAGTAAAGTGCTACAAGAGCCACATCCAACCCAATTTTACCTCCTAGTCTTTCAGAGCTAAGCAGGGATTATATACTATAAATATGTCCTAGTTGCTGGTCTTAATTTATTCCCAGTACTGTTGAAATATTTCATTAGTTCTTGAGAATCTAGAAAAGTTTTCATTGTAGAAAAAATATTGTATGCATTTTTTTTTTGCTTATGCTTCTCTCCTGCAGATGGATAATTTGATCTAAGGTTGTTAATCCACTCAGTTCTTGTGCAGTGAGAAAGCAGAGCCTCTCCCTAGCCTGCTTTGTTGGTGCACGAGAAGGACCAAAAAAAACAACCCAACCACAAAAAAAACCCACAAAAGCCTAAACAGCAGCAACAAAAAAACAAACCACCAGACAAACCAACCACTTGAACTTGCTGCTGTTTGTTCCCCATCAATATGGTGTCCACTCAGCACAAGAAGGCCGTGGTTCTGTCTGCAATCAAAGTCAGTGTGGGAACACAGACAGGTATTGCACAAGAGGATGTGGAGGTGCAGGTGACAGGCTTCAGAGAATACCACAGCCTCTTGCTGACCTCAGAGGGTAACTTGTGTTTTTCACAAGAAAAGAGATCATACCAGTTCCAGCTGGGCCTTATCCACTTACCCAAATCATCCTGCTAATTGAATCGTGCATGTTCTCCATTGCTTTGTGCAATAAAATTTTCTTGCTAAACACCATCATTTCATTGGTGACTTATACAACAAGTTCCATGGATCATTTGTTGCAATTCAAGTAGAGCAGAATAGAAAGTAGTGACTAGTCATTACATAGACACAACTATTGTTGTAATTAAAATGTCTCTATGCTGACTACCAAAAGGATGACAAAAAATACAGAGAGAAATGAGAAAACCAGATTTTTCATTTTAATTCGAATGTAGAAAAATAGTTTTGACTCTCTGTAGTTTCTCTTTATTTTAATTTTTTTCTCATGGGAAAGTTTTTCATATATCTCTTATCTTCTAAAGAGTTGGAGGGTACAGTAGAAGTTGCAGTTCAGCATTTCAGAACTTCATTGTATCTGGAGAGATGCTGAGCTTGGCAGGGTGAATAGATAGCATTTAGGTAATCAAACACAGAGACAGTTTAACTATCCCATTGTTAGTTTATCAGTGAGTGGTATTGGCAAGTACCTGGAGCAAGGAAGTCTGCAGTGCTAACTGATTTGAAAAGGGTTTTTTTTCAAAATGATAATACATAGTGGTATAATTAAAGGCAATAGAGAGGGGGGAAGAAGCTCTGAAAGCTTAACACTTTATAAAATTGCCATTTCAAAAAGAAAAAATGACTAGAAAGTCTCCATATGCATATACCATTTCTGCAATAGGATAACTGAGGGGTGACCCTGGAAAAGAATGTTGGGGTTTTTTTGTAGACTGGATCCTAAAGTTGTTGACTTTATATATAAATGGAATAAGTGACTTAATTTAACTCTATTTTGTGTCTTTTCTGGATTCCTTCAGAAGCCTGTGATTCACAGCTATCCAGCTCTCTAGCTATCACATCTAGTCATCTTTGATTGCTTTTATTGCTTTGTCTGCTGCAAGAATTCAGTGTTTCTGCAAGAGACATAGAAGTTTTCATTTGGGTTCTTGGTGGACCCATCTGTGAATTTTAGTTCTAATTTGGAATATGAGGTTGCTTCTCTTGATTCTTGCATAACTCTATATTAATTTGAGCAAAAAGGCTCATGAGAAATAATCTCTTATGGCTGCTCAGATTTATAGCTGAGTCATTTCCATGGCACTGACTTTTCCTTTGGAGTGAACAGTCCACAAGGTCGGTATTCATTATGGGGATGATCTGCAGAAGAAAGAGAACAATTGGTACCAGCAGGTAAATAGTGCTCAAGATTATGTACAGCACACTTCCCACTGTACTCTGCTCTGTGAGGATTATGAACATATTTTGTTTCTCACTAGGACTATGTTTTAAAATTGTATTTATTTGAATATATTCTGAAAACAGAACAAACCTAGTGAACAGTTATGTGTGAGTTTGTCTTCACTTAATTTGTCTACCGAGTACACCTACAGAGGTATGACCACAATACACTGCAAACTTGAAGCATGTGGGTGGGACACAGGGAAGGGTGTTCTTGTAGATGTACACTGAAGTCAGCTGACATGACCTTGGTGACAGTGTTTTGTGTCTCTTGCCTACCACAAATGCTAAGGCTACATGTCTGGCAAGATGCATCTTTAAGTGCCTTGTCCCCATTAGGGCCATCAAATGGGTTTGCCCCAGCTTTCCCATCTGTAAGTTACCACTTGGGATACCTGATTTCTTACCTCTCTTGTCACATGTTAAACATTCATTATGCACTAGTCTTAAATTGTGTTGAATTAAAAAAGGTTACAGACTGATTAAACCAATATCTTACTTGGATAACACTGCTGTGTCATTTGGGCATCTAGGTCTCCCCCTGTGTATTTGGTATCTCAAGGATTACAAGAAATTAATTCCTTAATAGATGCATTTGATTCGTGCTTTAAAGTGAGTGAAATGTGAATCACATACCTCTTTAAGTGAAACGTCCGGTGCATCTCATTTTGTTGTTGTTGCAGCAATCACTGAAAAGAAGAGGGAGCAAAGACCTGCCAAAATCAGAAAAAAAGTCACAGCAGACGCCAACAGAGGTATGCTGTAGTAACAGGAGCCTGGAGTCTCATGTGGGAGCTTGAGAAACACTATGGAAACGATGTTCATGATTTGTAGATTTGCACTTTGCTTGCTTATTTGCTTTGCTCTTTGTTTTCCTATATGCTGTGAAACAAAGACCTCTTACTCCAGATCTGCAGGCAAACAACACTGTGTCAGGGACCACCTAAACAAACTGCTGATGCTGCAAGAGAACCCATCAGCTTTCATGTACCCTATATTTTAGGCAAAATAAGTAAATGAGAGCACAGGTGAAACAAGATTATAGATTCTTTGTGTACTGACTTCAGGATTTTTGAACGCTTTTAAGTCTATTACAGTGTTGCAAGCCTGGAAAATATAAAGATTTTTTACAAGACCTCTGCTCCCACAGTGTATTTTCTGGGGACTGCGCAAAGTCACAAATAAAATAGTATTTTTCCCATTTTTAAATATATGTATTTATTTCCCTCCTTTTAATTTATTGATCTGTAAAAAAATGATTGTAAGAAAATCTCTTAGTATCTAAAGCTATGTAACTGTGATTGCTAATCTTGTAATTTAAGATCATCCACTGGAGGTCTCCTGTTTTACATCAAATTTCTTCAAATACTACTTTTTCTTTTTTTCTAAGGAGGACAACGAAGACCTGAAATGCCAGCTACAGTTTGTCAAAGAAGAAGCAGCCTTGATGAGGAAGAAAATGGCTAAAATTGATAAAGAGAAAGACAGATTTGAACATGAGCTGCAAAAATATCGATCGTTTTATGGGGATTTGGACAGTCCCTTGCCAAAAGGTGAAGCAGGTGGGCCACCTACCACAAGAGAAGCTGAACTCAAGCTTCGACTGAGACTTGTGGAGGAGGAAGCTAACATTCTTGGAAGGAAAATCGTGGAATTGGAAGTAGAGAATAGAGGACTGAAAGCAGAGCTTGATGATTTAAGAGGAGATGATTTCTCAGGGACTGCTAACCCACTCCTGGGAGAGCAGAGTGAATCCCTGTCAGAATTACGACAGCATTTGCAGCTAGTAGAAGATGAAACAGAATTGCTGAGGAGAAATTTAGCTGATTTGGAAGAACAAAACAAGCGCATAACAGCCGAGCTGAACAAATACAAGTACAAATCTGGGGCCCACGAGAGCTCTAGGCACCATGACAATGCCAAGACAGAAGCCTTACAGGAGGAGCTGAAAGCTGCACGAATGCAAATCAACGAGCTGAGTGGGAAAGTCATGCAACTCCAGTATGAGAACAGAGTCTTGATGTCCAACATGCAGCGCTACGACTTGGCCTCTCACCTCGGCATCCGTGGCAGTCCCAGAGACAGCGACGCGGAAAGCGATGCGGGAAAGAAAGAGAGTGATGACGATTCCCGCCCCCCTCACCGCAAAAGGGAAGGCCCCATTGGTGGGGAAAGTGACTCCGAAGAGGTACGCAACATTCGGTGCCTCACACCAACGAGGTCTTTTTATCCAACGCCATCTGGGTGGCAGAAAAGCTTCACTGACAGGCAGCAGATGAAGGACATTCGCTCTGAAGCCGAGCGGCTGGGCAAGACAATAGATCGCTTAATTGCTGACACCAGCACCATCATAACAGAGGCGAGAATTTATGTAGCTAATGGAGACCTCTTTGGACTGATGGATGAGGAAGATGATGGCAGCAGAATACGTGAGCATGAGCTTCTTTACCGGATCAATGCACAGATGAAGGCCTTCAGGAAAGAGCTCCAGGCTTTCATCGACAGACTCGAAGTTCCAAAATCTTCGGATGACCGAAGTGCAGATGAACCTTTGTCAGTGAGTCAGGTAGACTTTTACTTATTATGGCCTACAGGTAAAAAGGCTCTGCCAAGTGAATTAAGCCTCAGATTTGATGTATGGCACATGAAAATTCTTCCTTCTAGACAGTGGGCAAAAATAGGTAATTTCTTAAATTACTATTAAGCTATGTCTTAAATTATTTTAAATCCTCTCTTGTCCATATGAAACTTTGTTCTACCGGTGGGGCTGTTTGTGCAGAGTGAATAAGTCTGGTCTCCTGGAAATTAAAAGAAATATGCTCTAGGAGGAGGAAGATTTTCCTCCTTTCTGGCTTTGCAACTGTATTTGCCAGAGTTGTGCCCTCATCGCCAGTAAAGGCAGTGCAGACAGCATTTTTGGCACGTAAATGAACATGATTATTTTCTTAGTGGTTGGATTCCTCTTAAATGAAGGAAAAGAAAATCTTACTAATTTTAACCAAGAGGAAACACTAAATTTACAAAATTATAGAGAATATGACAAACCACAGAGAAAAAGAAACTATGCCAATCTACTTTATAGAGTCACAGAGCCATACAGTAGTGTGAATATTGGAACTGATGTAATTGATTTGATCTTGTTGAAAGGCCTATGGGTCACTGCTTAGATGCAGAAGTGAGTAGAACCTTTTCTGTAGCTCATTTTTATGCAGAAATGTTCCTGAGAGATTTTGGGGAGCAAATTGCTTGCTGAGTCAAGATCTTTTGCCATAAAAAATGAAAATTACCTGCCCTTATCTTACAAGGCAATCCTATAGTTGGCTAATCTTGTTATTGCTCATGGTATTATCCAATGTTTTAGTAAGTCTCTTGCTGTGTTATTTTACTTTATTTATGCTATCCTGCTAGTTTATAGTCAAAGTAGTTGCCAGATGAAAAGCTGAAAATCTGAAAGCTATTATTTCTTATTCCTATGCTGACTAATTAGTCTTTTGTTTCCTTGTATCAGAAAGTCACAGACGCAGTGAGTTTAAAGCTAATCAATTACTATACATATATTGCATGAAATCAAACAGAAACAGCATTTAGCATGCTCACTTTCTGATCTAGCAATAGCTCTGAGCTTGTAGAGCTCCCATTAGCTTAAAGGCAGAGCACTGCATGGACTAAGACAAATTTAAAGCAAACTAATTCACATTTTATCTAAACAAATAACAGCAATAGTTAATTTGGGCATTTCAGGGTTTGACCATGGAAAACTCGACCATGCAGAACTCCTGCTGCAGTCAATGGGAGATGGGTACCTGGTCCCTCCACAAGCATAGTCTGATTCACTATTTTGTTGAAACTTTGGACTTGCTATTCCATTAATTGACTGTTCTCTTTGTCTTTGTATTTACTTTCCCAGATGTTCCAGCCTATCATTTTACTTATTCTCATCCTTGTATTGTTTTCATCCCTTTCATACACAACAATATTTAAACTTGTCTTCCTTTTTACACTGTTTTTTGTATTGTAAGCCATTCATCATTTACTGTTCATTGTAGTATTATTTTCAGTTTGTTTATTTTGTCCACCCTCCAAGATAAGAAGTGCAAGAGACATAGTTTCTGTAATAGCCACTGCTGTAAAAACACTGAAGACTACTTGTTTGCCAAAACCAAAACAAAACAAAAAAAAAAACCTGCAAAAAAACATACCAAAAAGTCACCCAGTTGAATAGGAAACCTACTCACAACTGTGTTCCAGGTAAGCAAACAGAAAATAATTTTCACTTTCTCTGCTTTTATCAGGTTGAATAAAAATTTCCTGAGTGACTGGAACTAATTTGATACTCGTTAATTTGCACCAAATCAGAAGCAAAACAGAAATATGCAGAGTGGGTGTGCAGAGTCTGTTCCTTTCCTCTTCCCACTCCCAGAAAAAAAATTATTTTAGCCACGTACAAATAGTAAAAACCACATTCAATATGTGTTCTGCAATTGTGTGTCACAGCTTGTATCTATTTTGCATGATTGTGGTGATAATGTTTTTCAGCACTGTATTATGTGGATTTGACACTACAGAGGGGTCAAAATCAGAATGGTTGGCATTAGAGCACTGTGTCTGGAAATGTGGCAAGGAGCTGGAGCCTCTGAGGAGGACGGGGAGGTATCAGAGTAGGAGAGGAGTCTTCTGAGTAGTGTAGGCTGGCTGTATTCTCTCTGGGCTCTGAAAAGACAGCCATGCTACAGTCTCTCTTGAACTGAAGAGTCTGATGCTAGTCACCTTGCCTAATGTCAAATGTCTTCTCCTAACAGCCTATTTTATCAGATACCATCTTCCTCTGTAGCTGCCAGGGCTCTTGATTCTCCAGGTTTCAGAATGAGTTTGGAATGAACATGGTAATTCTTGGCTTGCTGTGACCTTCATCTAACCATGCTGTTGGTAGTGAGTGACCACAGGTGAGGGAAGCCTGTGTATATAGGTGTGCATCAATAATTGCTGGATACCCTTGTCTTGCCTGCACAAGGCTGCACTGAGAATATAAGATCTTCCTGTCATACCAAATATAAGCTGTTCCTACAAACAGTAGATCTCCCTCTATGAAAACCTCATCTGGAATATCCAATGGAGCTCTGTTTTCTGTTTTATTCAACCTGTGTTGAAAACACTGAGTCTAACAAACGTGAATTCCCCAAAGGTTTAATTTACAAGTAAGTGTAATAATGACATCACTTTGTGCAGATGTCATGATAAAAAAAAAAATTAATAATAAATCATCTGTTTTTCTAGCTGTCAATAAGATTCCCTTTGATTTATCATACTAGCACCCTATTCATTTAACACATTCCCCAGTGAGAACAATTCATCTCTGTGCCTGGGCTGTGCTTTGCTCCCTGAAAGAGTAGACACATGGCATTTTGAGGGAAACCCCTCAGAGACAAGCATAAGTTAGGCATTAATATTTATTTCATGAGAATGACAAAGAAGAGTAAACTAACAATATTCTGAATTAAACAAAGCTTGCCTTTTTCTCCTTTTTTTCCTAGCTTTCCTTCAGCATACTCTGCAGGTGTGGCAACCTTGATCAGTTAAATCACTTAACCTTGACAATCCATATTCCTACCAGGAAATATTGCTGTCATTATTTATTTTGCAGTTAGTGGTTAGTTGTCTAAAGGAAATGATAATCAGTATATGTGAGATTAATAGATAGCCTTGCCTGGTGTCCTAATTAAAGAGAAAGTCAGGCCCAAAGTAATTTTGGGGAGTTTAAATGCTGCTCCAGTTTATATTAAGTGGCCTAAAAGTTAATTTTCACATATTAGAAACTATTATGGCAAGATATGGTCAAGCATATTATCCTTTCACACTGAATGTCTGCAACTGTAAAGATAGTTTTCAAATAGCTGGGAAAAGGTGCTTTTATTACTTTTCTCCTAGCAACTACTATAAGAAATTTTCCAGGAACTGCTTGAGAAATTTTTTTCCCCCATGGATTTGCTATTTGGACATTAAAAGTATATTTATTTGAGTCTTAAATAATCCTTAAATCTGATCTGAAGTTCTGGGCTTTCAGATTTTAACTCATACTTGTTTATACTTTTCTGACTCTTGTATGTAATAAAGATGAGTATAGAGGGCTTCATTTACACAGAATGTATCAGTAACAGTACTAGTGTAAAGTAGCAGGAAGATTTAGTATACTGATTTTATCCATTGAATACATCTTGGAAGTAATTGGGAAAGATTCACTTTTTTCTTGCATATAGATGGAGCTTTCCTCATCCTGATTCTGCCAGAGAGCAACAAAGCAAAGCAAATCTGAGAACCTTTTGGGACATTTGAGGAGCTATTGAACAGGCAATTTCTTAAGATCTGAAATCAAAGCATACCAAATCATTGTAGAAGCTCCCCACAGTCTTTGAATCTGTGATGAGCATGGAGAACAGTGAGGACCCCTGCAAACCTCAGTACAGAGAAATCTCAGTGAGAAATATGTTTTTCACATCCTTTTGCATTCTGTTTGAAGGGAGTGATTGGATCTGCTCATCTGATTCACACCAGGTATTTACAGAGAAGTTCACAGCCCTCCTTTTTTCACTACTTTAAAAGCTTCTGAGAAAGCTAATAAAATCAGCATGGATATCTATCCATAGCCAGAAGATAACATCTAGCCAAAGAAATAAGTGTTCTGTGCCTTGCTAAATTGAAATAGCCTGGTCTCACAAAGAAATGCAACAGTTATACTTGCCAAGAAAAGGAAGCACATTCTCCCCACTGGTGGACAAGGTCCACCTCACAGGTGAGTAAATGCAGCTGAACACATCCACATCTTCTAGCAGGAATGTGTGGGCAGGGCAGAGCCAGACAGAACACTGCTGATTCACTAGATCCCATCTGCAGCATAACACCCAGTTTGGAGCAGTGATAATAACAAGAACATAAGATTTTGGTTTTATGTGGCAACAAGCTGGATATGCCAGGTTACCTATTGTTTCAAATCCCACTTATACCAGTAGCAGACACACCATTCCCATTTTTTAATATTCTGGCAAAATAGTAATATTGTGGGAAAAAAAATGTCATGGAATTTAAACCCCGAGGGTGCCTTAATTTTACGTTTCTCTGAAAGATTAATTTCTGTTTCCTGTTTTCCCAGGGAATTCATTCCATACTCTTTTAGAAGTAAGAGGTCTTGCATCAACAGATATCTTTATGACATTTTTTACTCTTATGTAAATCAGCAGTAATGGCAATTAATATTTATGTCATTTAGAAAATAAATGCTATTTTTCCTTTAAAGCAACCAGATAAATTCAATTGGATTATTTTTTCCTATTTAAAGTCAGCTCTGAATGCCCTGACAAAATATTTCTCCAATTATTTTCTGTAGTTTATATTGAATGATCATAAACTACTGTTGATCCTTAGACATGATAGTAGAATAATTATCTTCTCCAGAATCAGAGATATTTCTTTAAACCAAAAATATCCATGCCTGAAGCTCCAGTTAGAGATAGAGTAAGTGTCTGCTGACACATGTCAGCAATGCTTCAGAATCAAAACTAGAAGAGAGCAGGTGCTATAGTGCAGAAATATGCTTGGCAGTCAGAAAATAAAAAATCGCCAAAACCACAACTGTCTAAACGTGTTATAAAAAGAGATGAACTGCACATGAACTTTGGGAGTTGTTTATGAAAACAAGCAGAGCTTTAGGATATTAGATGCCCTTCCCCTTAATCACCCCAGAATCTGATAGGTGAGTAGGAGATTTCTAAAGGCATCAGTATCAGGGACGTAGTTCTCATTGGCTTACATTTCTGTCTCTGATTTAATGCCAGGGGAAGTGATATTCAAACCCAACTTTTGCCATTACACATGCAGTTGCCTATGGGGAAAATTACAGTGGCTCTATTTAAAGTAAACATCTAAAGTATCTGCCACCGATTTCCAATGTAACCTTGGAGAAGTGACATGACATAACACTTTGTTGGGGCTCTATTTTTCCACTAAGTTATATGGTTTTGCAGAAGTGCACAGCAGTAAGAGGAGACAGATTTTGTATTCCCTTCTGCCCATTTCCTGATGTATATATCCACACCTGAGATACATTTGCCAGGATTATCAAGGTGTGTATCATTCCGTGTCTGATGTTGTGGTTGGATTCATTTTAGTGGCAGCAATGCTGGGTTTTATTCTCCTTACCAAATTCATGTAGACATAGGAAAGTGGGTGTGCCATAACCAGGCTATTGTAGAACTGCAGATGCTCTAAAATGATACTGAGAGCAGATAATTAACCAGAATATGCAGAATTAACCAGAATTACCCAGAATACCCTGAGTTTCTAATCAGATTATAGCCAGTGATGAAACTCCTGCTCCTTTGTCTTCACTCATCTTGCATGGTGAAGAGAAATTTAACAGAGGGCTTGTTTAAAATAGCCTTGCACTTTTTTTGTTGTTGTTGAGGTCCTGACTTTGAACAAAAGCACAGCAGATGCCAGGTATGGGCAAAGTAAACTTCACCTACAGAAGGCAAAATAGCCTTCCTGCTTATTTTGCCTGTGCCAGAGGCCAGAAAGCCACATTTGCTGCTTTGTCTGCTGCTGCTGGGGCAGGGAGAGTTTCTGTTAGATAACATTTTTCCCTCAAAAAAAAAAGTCATTACTGCTACATGTAAGTACATCCAGAGCAACGAGCTCAGGTTTTCAGAGCTCAGTTCATGTTTTCCTTGTCCCAACTTAACTCTGCCTTTCCCTTATTAGGATGAGTTTAACAGGGATCTTTGACCTATGAGTGGGGACCAGCTCTTGTCTCCTACTGAGCCCCTCTGTCTCACACATTTCTAATTCCTCACAGTGACAGAAATGTAGGATTTTGCCTGAGTGAAAACTCAAGCCTAGGATTTAGTCCATTGTTTTCTTTAATTTTACTGTGTTTTACTTCAAAGAGTTCACATAACAAGATGAGGGGCATTGAGTTAGTAATATTAAAGATACAAGAATAATAGCCTATGATGGTGAATACGAGGGAAAAAAACCCGGTCTTCAGAGTCTTTCTTCATTTGCAGTGGTGCAGCTGTGCTGGTTTTGAGGAGGAGGCAGTGGTGTGGCATCCAGCCTCCAGCTGTGGGCTCAGTTCTGCTCCCAGGCACTTGGGCTTTGCTCCCAGCCCTGTCAGCTCGCATGTTGGGATGTAACCTCCCAAAAGAAAGTCGTACTGTTGCTTTATGAGTAGGGAACTTCTAAATCCTCAGAGTTTAGATGTTGGCAAATTTCTTCAGGAACATTCAGTTGTGTACTTGGGCATCTTTGTTCAATTTTTAGATGATCTTTGAAATGTTCACAGATAGCTCAAGTCCCATTATTTAGGTTACATGGGATCAGAATAAGCACCCCAGTAATGTATTCGCTGAGGCTTATAGCTAGACCATAAAAGGAGAAAAAATGTGTTTTCCCTGAAACCTGCTTTGGTATTTACTACAAAATGCAACAGAGCTAAAAACTTTATGCTGTGTATGGATTTTATCACAGATAAAACCTTATTGTTCTAAAGAGGAAAGTGCTGACTAAGCAAAGGATGTGTGAATCCTATTATTGGATCCTTTGTCTCACTGATCCTCTTGTTATCAGCTGCTCTGCCCACAAAACTATTCTTTGCTCCTGCTCCGTGCATTCAAAGACACCCATCTAATAGCAGAATTTGTCCAGAGTTTTACACAGCATGAGTCAAGTATTTTGTGGCCCTTCTCCAGATACACGTGGCAACAAACGTTCCCTGAAATATGAATTTTCTGACTATGAGTGCTCTCAGTCACTGTCCACAGACACATCCAAGCACAGTTACCCAGCAGGGCAGCAGTATGTGTGTGAAGCTTCTGCCTGGGGGTATCTCTCAAGCCTGCCAAATGAAAGTAATTTAACACATAGTGCAACAGGAGAGTTACTGTGATGGGCAGAGATGCAAGGAGGAGCTGAGCTCCTCGTGCCTGTGACTCAGCAGAGGGAGCATCTAAATTTCACTACACTGGCTTCATGGTCTCCCATGGACTTTCAGTTGCTGAATCATTTTTGTCACACTCCCTTCCCTCACCATGCCAATCCTTACTATGGGCACTCAACAGTGCTTTAAATCCAAGCCGAGGTGGTTTTGAACCTTCCTTGCTAGCCTTATGCTGAAGATGAGTTTCCTTGTGCAAGGGAGATTCTCTGTCCAATTTCAAGTGCTTTGCTTTCCTGAGACACAAATTATCTTAACAGACTGGAGAATCTGATCCAGAAGCCTTATAAAGTAACGAATATTTGGGTATATCCCAAAGAAGCCATTATCACCATTCCCAGAATGCAAGACAGTAGGATTACACAGTGCCCAATAATTCTGCACTTCATTAGTGACAACACATTTAGACTAGAGAAAAAATATTTTAGGGAAGATGGGTTTGCTTTTAGCTCTTTAAGGATAGCTGGTAACCAACAAAACCTCTGCTTTAAACAAGCCCCTTTACAAAGCAGTTTATAAGGATCAAGTTGCAAAGCTCAAAATCATAATGCTAAAAAAATATAACTCTGAAAACTGTGTCTGAAACACAGAAAAAAAAAAATCTTCCTTTACAACATAGATGCTAATAAAAGAAACCTAAAATTGCCTATTGTCGTAGCTTTGATATTAACACTGTCTGCCTTGGCAAGCTTTAAAGACTGGACTGCACTAGAAAACCTAAAAATGTCCTGGACTTGGAGTTGTTTACACAAAATATGAGGAGATATAAAGTTACAGAGCTGGGGGTTGGAAGAGATGGCTTTAGAACCATCCTCCGTGCACTGACGTCACGGGGAAGCCAGATGCTGGGATGCTGCTGAACGGAACTGTTTTTCAGCTTGCAAAAGTTGCAGAGTTATTCAAGGAGAGTTGCAGATGCTGCCCCAGTTGGAAGGTTGTGTCTCTCTAAGCTTTCTTATTTCTTTTAAAGATCAAGATTTGACAGAACTGGATCCCAGCTAGCTATGCATTTCATTGCTTTCACTGCTGCTTAGAAATGGACTGACAAACTTCTAAAGGATTTCATACTCCACAAAAGGTAGGGTTACAGCTTATTTTAAATCAGTGGTTTGGAACAGTTAAGATTAAAAAAGAAAGCAAGTTACTGATGTGCCAAACAGTGATTTAAACATGTCTCTAATGTTAATTACATGTAATGTGGTGTTCATGTATGTTATGTACGGTCTTTATTCTTAAAGAAAAACTCTTAACTGGCTCGTTCAGTTTCTTAAGAGCAGTTACAGATATAACAAGAGAACAGGGATGACAGGTAGCATTGTGAGCACTCACATTTCTTCTCTCCTTTCTACCCAATGCCTTTTTCTCCTTCTCTCTTCCCTCCCTTCTTTCTTTTTTCTATTTCTTTTCTTTCTTTCTTTCTTTCTTTCTTTCTTTCTTTCTTTCTTTCTTTCTTTCTTTCTTTCTTTCTTTCTTTC
>JAOEGS010000291.1:17247-61342 GCA_025447755.1 Corythornis vintsioides
TCTTTCTTTCTTTCTTTCTTTCTTTCTTTCTTTCTTTCTTTCTTTCTTTCTTTCTCTTTTTTCTTTCCCATCTCTCTTTCACACTCTCACACAATTGTAGTTTATTTTTATGTATAAAGTGCACAGTATTGTGACACATGGCACACTTTTATAATTGAACGAAGACGTATTTTTTTTACTTCCTTAGTCATCCAGAATACAACACTTCATTAGAAAAATAACCACTATTATTTTTGTCAGTAAAATAGAGGGTATATTTGTATATCTGAATGGTTATGCACACCCAGTTTAATTATCTCTGTTGAAAAATAACATCTCAGCTGATGTCACTACAGATAATATTTAGAAGTCGATAGAGGTTGTTTGTAAACTATTTTGCATTGTTATTATGTGGATAGAAAGTGCACAAGTAAGACATGGGGTAATAACATTACCATCAAATAGTTGCTTTAAATATTTTTTGCTTTAGGGGAGGGAGGGATAAAGAAAAAGTTATGGGAAAGTGCAGCTGATGTAGACAAAATTGATTATTTGCTTGATTTTGATTGCTGTAATGAGCTTCTGACCTTGTCTAGGACATGCAGAAAATGCCAATACTGCAAGAGCACAGATAACATTTTGACCCACACAGCAAATTATAATGTGGCATTTTTCAACCCTTTGGGTTTCTTAAGCCATGTGAAATACCCACAGGGACATCTCAATGCACCATACAGACCTAGGGCATACTACCAGGGCTACAAATTGGATTTTATTGCTAGCAGGAAAAAAACCAAACAACCCAACCAAACAAAAAAACACCCAACAACAAAAATAAAAATAAAATTAAAAAAAAAAGACCAAAGCAACCAAAAAGAAAATCCAACCTAAACATGAGAAAAAAAGAGGGATTCATAGAAACAGTAGTTAAACCTTTCTGCAAAATTTATCCACCATACTACAGCAGCAAAACTCTATAGTCATTCAGCTGCTAATATCAATAAACATGTTTTCTTCTCAGGATTTGTCAAGAGGAAATTAGAGATGCACAAGCAGCAATCCAAGGGTTTTGTGAACCTTAGAGCTACAAGTGACTATCTCACTTCTATAACTAAATTTGTCCAAGACTTTATTTCATTTTGATGGTCTCCAGTCTCTTTTTATAATCATGTTCCCATATGAAACAACTTTAAAATTGTTACAATGAATACAAACATGGTAATAGTACTTCCCAGCACTAAGAAACCACCAGGGTCATTTTCAGTGCTATATATGTGCTTAGAAGCTGTACATATTACACATCTATTCCTATATATGTAAAAAAATATATACACTATACAGTATTGATATCCTTTCTAATAATATACTGCTTATTGAAGCATGGTCATTATTACTAATAGTGCACTAGCAAAATCACCACATGTGCAAGTTATAGACAGATTATACCTTCCTGTCATGTTTATAACTTTACAGCATTTTTTTTTAATTTCTCAGAGATATCCTGAAAGATTCTAAAGACATAAATATAACCAAAAAAGACAAAAAAAAAAAAAAAAGAGATAAAATGTCTGTACTAAAAATTGAGACCTTTGACTTTGCAAAGTCAGAAAGTATGGAAGTGGTCTTAAAGTTCTTTAGCAGTAAATATTTAGATTGCAACAGGTCTAAAGTGCAGTAGATTTTTTTTTGCAAATTGTTTTTGATCAGCACTTACTGGCACAAAGCTGAAACACTGCTTGGAGAGGTGCAGTCTCAAAAGGCTGGCTGCCTTCCCTAAGAAGCCATGAGCAAGTGCTTGACTTCTGTGAGAATGCTGTGCTGTCTTTCAGTGGCTCTTAGCTTCAATGAGTTTAATGATTTTAGAAAGCTGTCCTTTATGTTTTTAGGCAGGTGGAAGAAGAAGGGTCTGAAATCTGTTTGTAGATAGTTGAGGGACAGATTGCCATTTCAGAGCTCCAAGGTAAGTGTGAATCAAGAGTTTGAAGTAAGCTCCAATACCACATTACATGGTGGCATGGTTGCACCATTGTGAAATGGGCTGACAGAGATGTTTGAAGAACAGTCAGCTTCTTCTTTAAGTCCTCTGTCCAAAAGTTCTTGGGGTAAACAGTTTTTCAACCCCTGAGTTAGGACTGGGCCCATGATGGCTTTCAGTTGAGAGATCCTATAGCAGGACTTTCTATGATCCAAACACCTGAGTAACCCATTGGGTTTCAGCTGGGCTCTTCTGCTTATTTGATCATGGAAGAAGCTGACTCCAGGTTTGACATCAGCTTCCTAGTCAGCTGAAGTAATGCAGACAACAGTAAGCTACACAGTACACAGTACCTATATCTGAATCAACAGGACTTGTCCAATAAGAGACAGAATAGTTTCTACACTTCCCTGTGCTGATCCTGGAACTAACACTCATAGATTTAGATTTGTAAATCCTAAATATGTGAACTCTTTATAGTGACCTGGAGTCCTTTCTATAGTAGAACAATGCTTTCTACTCTGTTTGTTACCTGTTACTAGCTTTTCTGTTCTGTTTCCCTTTGTGTATTCTCAAGCATTTATATAGCCTTAAGAATTTTCTGTACGTATCAAGTTTGCAGTCTTCAACTGCCAAAAGAATGTCACAGTCTTTGTCGTGCTACATGCATGTGTGAAAGGAGTGCATGAGCAAACATGATACCTTTACACTTGCAGTTGTCTTTTGAACAAATGTAAAAATAGTTTTCACCCTCAAGGGCAGACGTTGCAGGATACCAGGGTCCTGAAGTGCCATTCAGTATCACAGAGACTGGAATTTCATTTGAAACAGGTTTATAGTGAAGAGTGATGCAAAGTGGCCATGGCAGAACCTGTTGTGGCAGATGTTCCTGAATTCTATGATGCTGGATGCATGTCCTTTCTTTCCAGACTGGGCCTCTTGGCCCTTGGATTTGTGTCCTATAGTGCTTAGTTCATTCATATTCATCACAGTCCAGGTATATATCATGCAGTTGTGTGATACTGTCTCCTGCAAGTGCATTTAAGTTAATTATTATAGGCTTTTGCTTGACTGTTTTTTAGTTTTTCCTTGAAAGCTAAAATCAAACACAAGTAAGACTTATTCTGATAAATTTACAGGAAATATTCAGGGAAGAAAAAAACCATAGCTATCTTATTTCTGCTACACAGACTGTAACCATGGACTTGCGTAAACAACTGGAGAATACTGAGAGGAACTGGAATAAAGAGAAGATGGAATTGCTGGAGAGATTTGACAACGAAAGGAAAGAATGGGAATGTCAGTGGAAGGTCATGCAGAAGAAAATAGAAGAGGTACTGAACACATTTTCACTTGGGGTGAAGTGACAAGGAGTTGCTTCAGTTTTGTCTGTATTGTTTGGTTGGTTGGGGTTTTTTCTGAATTAGATCCTATTTCTTATCTGTCATTGAAAGTTTCCAATAGCTGATGGCAGGATGCAAAGCCAGGGGTTAAGCAGTATTTGCAATTGCTTGTTTAACAGTCATGAATATGAAGCAGGAAGTTAAATGCCACTGTCTGTGAAGTTTGCTGGACATTGTTGGCTGTTTATACTGGTGCCAGTCCTGCTGGCATGACCCATGTTGCTCATGTTATGCATGTTATTTTCAGATGTGTGCTGAACAACTACATATATGAAGTTTAGGAAAATGCCTATTTAGTAACAAAATATCTAGGTATCATAATTCTCTGGCAAAAAGGAATTAGATGCCACAGGTCTGCTGAAGTAAATGGTAATATTAAAAAGAGTGTCATATATTAAACTCTGCTTGATGCAGACTCGTTCTGTCTAGAACCTGTTCCATTTATAGACAGCTCTTAGTAGAGAAAACAGCTACAGTAAATATAATGGAATTCCTGACAGTACTTTTGTTTACACATACTAAATAACACTTACTCCCTGCCATTTCTAACACATCTCCTTCCAGAAATAATTACAGTAATTATTTAGTATTCTTTTATCCCCAAATTGTCCCTGCAGCAGAATCTTCTGGCACTCTGTAATGCATAAATTGAATCTGCCTTGGAAAAATATAGAAGCAAATTTTTTACTGCTGATCTTTCCACATTTTTTATTCTAATATACACATGGAGTAGTTTTGCTTGCTCTCTGCCAACACCATCTTGTGGCTGAGCAACACAGGAATGTATGGCAGAGATTGCTCACATGGAAGTATGAGAAGGAAAATGATCAGAGCCAAATGAATTGTAGCCATACATTGCCCATTAAATCATCATAACACCATGATGTCAGCTCTCTATTTTACCTGCAGTTCTTGCAGACTTAGTTAAGATCATCTTTGCTACATTTAGTCTTTTGGGTAGGATATTTCTGTGCAGTCTTCACCACCAAGGTGAGAGTACTTCAAAAGTTAGTGATATGAACTGTGTGTGTAGTTGAAATTTCAGTTTGTTAGGTATATGAGCTGTTTTGGAATGGTGGTAATGTGTTGCTAAAAGGTATTCTGGCTATTAGGTGTCCTGATAGTGATTGCAAATAATTTTTAATTTGTTGTTGTTGTTCTTAATTACCATATGAATACTTCCAGACAAGAGAAAACTGCAGATAATACCTCAAGATTATCCGTATTCCAAGGTCCCCTCTTAACTGTGTCTGTAGCTGCCCTTGATTTCAGTTGCCTGACATTTCTTTGCCAAAAGCCACGTGGCTTGAGAAAAGGAAGATATCTTTTAAATGCCATAATCTGTAGAGGGATTTCCTCAATAAAACTTGTGCTACTTTATCAGATTCTATTTTTATTCAGTAGTTTTTTTCTAGCCCACCAAAACATAACTTGATTCCTGGGTTACTCCAGGAAGACTTACATGGTTTAGGAGATGATATTGTTATGAGGTAGTCTCCTTCCTTCTTACTGAGGCCTTCATTTCTTGGAAATGCCAAAAGTTCATCCCTCAGGTTCCATGAGCAGCTGGGCTTTGGGAGTGAAATCTGAAAGCCCAGGATGAGGTCAAGTGTCAAGTCTCTGAATGTGAGAATACTTCTGATCCATGGCACTACCCATGAATTAGCCACATGTTGTTAATCTTTTTCACTGTCCTTCCAAGAGCTGCTGTGATGGCCTTGTGCACAGCAAGAAAGCAGGCAGATGGCTGTTCAGAGGTGCCTGCTCTGTGGTTTCTTCCTAAGAGCAAGTTCAGAATGAATGTTTATAAAGAGCTGTGGGATTCTTGGCAGTAGAAATTATAGTGTAAGCAGAACAGGTTTTTATGATGATGTTATTTTTTTCTAATTTATAATTTATCACAGTTCCCTAGTTTGAATGTGCTGGGTGACAAGAATTAACACCTTTTCATTTACTAATGAAAGCACTGGCTCTCAGCAGATAGCATGCAAGAAGATAAAGGGGTGACAGCACATTGCCAAATAATACCATTGTGCAGTACTGATTTATCTGTCCAGTCACATGAAAGAATTCCACTTGCCTGAGAGCCAGAAGAGTGTGCTTTAGTGCAGATGGTACTTCATGTGATGAGAATTCACTTCCTTTCCTTAAACTAGTGTATTTTAACAGTCTGTAACACAACACAGCCCTCTCCCTCCCTTCCATGCCCTTTTATTTCCACTCCATCACATCAGGTCTATGTCTACCACATAGTGCACTGATCTTACTTGGAAGACAACCACACAGCTTCTGGCTCAAGGAAGGCCCGTTGACCTCATGAGATCTCTTTCAGGCCTATCCTGTGGGTGGAAGCCATACATTAAAACCATGGCAAAGAGTTTGTGATTGGTAACAGGCCTTTCTTCATCCTGTGACAATAACAATCTGTGAACTGTCACACTGTGTGACTTAACACTTTTCTACTTACACATGTATAAAATCTTTCTACTTGGTGCTACTGAGTGAAGCACCATTCAAATGAGAAGATTAATATGTTCTTTTAACATAAAGGTCATTATTTAATACCATGATTTAACAGAAGGTTCTATTGTTTTTTTCAGCTTTACCAGGAGGTAAAACTTAGAAGGGAGAGTAATATGAATGTCCATGATAATAGAGCCATTCAGAGCAAGATGCTGCAGCTATCCATGCATTCCCCTGCTTCAGAAGAGAGTGACCCAGTCGAGCTGAACTATCAACACAATGTGGCAAATGACAGGATTGAAAAAGGGAGTTTGCTCAATAAAACAGGACACGAATGTAAAGAAAACAGAACCAAGAGCAGAAACAATACTCTGTTAATGGACAATCTTGCCTTTGAGAACTGTGAGGAACCTGAAGACAGCCTCAGCATCAAAACTTCCAAGAAAAATGCCAAGAATTATATTGGTGATCTCAATGTAGTAAGTAAAGTATAAAAACTTGTTTCAGTTACAAGGATGAGGGAAATACTATGAGTTTTGTCCTGCCAGCTTAACCTTATGAACTGATCTCCTTGATATTAGCTTTCCAGCAAGGCACTGGCTTTACTTCCTCCTTGGTTTGCTATTATGAGTGTCTTCTCACTATTTAATCTTTTAACAGCATGCTCTTTACCTTCATTCACAACCTGGGGGCATGTTTGTACCTTTACTTCTGCTACTTTTCTCTGCCCCAACTCTTAAGTGCAATCACCACAAGTTTCAAAATAATTCTGGAGGTACCATTTAAAAGGCTTATGTTAAAGGACTGTTTTTATATTTATAAAGGCTCTTAAAGAACTTGCCAGAGTCAGTGAAGAATTATGCAGCTATCAAGAAGAAATTCGAAAGAAGTCCAACCACAGAAGGTAAAAACATATTTGAACTCTTTATATTACAGGAAGAAAATTAATAATGAGGCTGTGCTCCTGTTCACTTTGAAGAGAGGTTTGCTGTTGAATTTGTTAGGAATTAGGCAGTTTCTATCCTTCTAGTCTTTCAGTGCTCAACATAAAACATTGAGATTATATATATTGAAGTATGATACAGGGACACATTTTATGAACAAAATGGAGTTCATTTATAGAAACTGCCAAATGAAATTAGTATTTATATGAGATAAAGCTGTACTTTTTTCTCATGGCTTGGGAAAGTAGACATGTGTTTCTGTCTGCCTTGTTCCCATTTCCATGCAGTTCTATACAACATTGTGTGGATTTGTTAGGCTGAGGTGTGTATTAAATTAAGCCCAGATCTAGCCTTAAGTGTGGGGCATGTGCCAGTGACTGATGAGCCAAGAGGGCAAAGAAGGCACAAGAGGGAATCACAGAATATTAGGGGTTGCAAGGAGAACAGCCATACATTTGTATGAATGGAAAGATGGTAGCCAGACCCTGAAAATTATGGCAAATGCACATTCATCATCTCTTAAAAATTCAGAGTTCATGGTCTCCTTCAGCAAGCTAAATGCCAGTCTTCCTCTTGAGTTGTGCAGAAATTCTCAGAAGGTTAAGACTGAAACTGTGCCACAGTGCACACCATGAAATTGAGAAAGACTGTATCTCAGCTATGCTGAGACCCCATGGAAGTCTGCATCATGGCAAGATCTTCTTAGATGTTCCCTAAGAATCAAGGGACTTACTACACTCCTCCATGAAATCAGTTGGATGGCTGACACTAATTTATTATTGTACCTGGGTTAGTCTTTGTATCTTAAAGTAAATAGATTCATAGCTGGTGCACAGTTTTTAAATCCTAAGAAATGTAATTTTAAAAACAGTTTTTAAAAGACACATTTATACTGTCACATGTAATGTTAGGAAACCTACACAAGTCATGCCCTACATCCTAAAGTTTTCTTTATTCAGTTCATAGTCTTACTCTAGGATAAGTAAGAGAACAAGCAATCATAAACAGAAACTTGGAAAATAATTTTAGTGAGAAGTGAAAGAAGGTGAGCTTTCTTCAAATTCTTCATGTATGTTTCAAACATGGTTGGTATATCAAATGCAGCAAAACTGATCTCAAATCTTTTTAAGCAGTTAGTGTTAAAACACCTGCTCATGGTGAAAATTAATCCATTCTAAGATCCCCTGGCAGAATACCCTTATTGCTCATCCCTAAAGCACCTCTCCTTTTATTTGCAGAATGAAGTCACTTCCTTTCCTAGGGGAATTTGAGGAAACTCACAACACAGTTATTCTGCCTGAGATGAACCATATGTCCAGCAATGAATCACAGACTTCAGTTGTTTTTGAAACAGAGGAACGTAATAATAGGAAGAATTTGATGAGCTCCACCAAGGCTTTGAAGGACATGTCTTATGGTGGTCATGCTGGTGACAGAGGAGCAGACTTCAGATCTTGGCAAAAGAAAGAAGCTCCACCAGTTCCTCCAAGGAGTACTTCTCGGCATCTAACAAGCTCACTTTCTGCAGTTGTACAGCTTTCTGAAACAGCAGGAAGAGATCCAGGCATCAAAAGCAATTGCAAGGCTCAGGACTACAGGAGTGGAAGGAAAGTGATGAATCCTTCACCTACAAACCAGAATGAAACTGCAGCAGCCTGTACAAATGAAGGGCAGGCTGTGAAAATTCCTGTGATGGTAACTGCTGCAATACCTGTAACCAAAAATGAGTGCAATGTACCGACGAGTTTCTGCCACAACACATGGGCATATGATGTGGGCAAACTTGCAAAGGACAACAGAAGTGAACCTTCCCCACTCTTGGCCCAAAAGAGTTGTTCAGATGGAAATATGGCCCAAAGCAACAAGATGCACCAGAAACAATGTCCCAGGTCTCACATCAGCCCTTATTACAGTAATGACTTTTATGCCCCTGCTGCCCTGAACAATAATCTTTTGGAAGATTCTAGATATACTTTGGGAAAAACCCAAAGAAATGAAACTTTAGCAGCAAAGATTGACGAGTTTAACCGGACTGTATTTCACACAGATAAACGTAACAATGCTTTGCAAGAAAAGCAGGTGCCTCAAACAGCCTCAGAAGATCATAAACCCTTTGTCCCATTGTGTGACTCCATTACTAGCAGGACAGAAACTGCAAATACACCTTGTGTTTCAAATCCCAAATTCTCTGCAGCAAAGGAGCCAGAAACTAGCAACCCCAGCAAAGCTGTCAGAATGGCAGGGCAACAAAAGCAAATTAATGGACTTCCAAATACTAGTGGTTACAGGCACATGCTTCACGAGCATGACTGGAGACCAAGTAATCTATCTGGTCGCCCGCGTTCAGCTGACTCAAGGTCAAACTATGGTGTTGTTGAAAAGCTTTTGAAAAACTATGAAAAATCAACAGTGATTTCTCCATGTAATGTGAAATGCTGCAAAGATAAGAGGACACAGGCAAATTCTGAATTCACTGATGGGAGTTGTGAGACATTGAGTCAGTATTTAGAAATGCTCCAGATTGAGCAAGGAAAGGAAGACTTTCCAAGGAATTCAGCCAGGCATAGTGGGCAGCAACTCAAGCAAGGAAAAGAGACACAGAAGTTACCAGAGGTAAGGTTCATAAGAATGGCAAGAACAAAATAACTCAATTTCATACTAAGCTTCAGATTCTAAAATGAGACAGGTTAACAGGATATTGTAAGTAATTGTGTAAAAACAGACACTTCAGGCCAGGATCTGGATGAATTGGGAATATTTCCTGTGAAGATGATAGACTTATGGAAGAGTAGAAGCATGTAAATAAGAATGACCAGAGAAGATGTGACACATTCTGGTCTCTGCTGCTGTTGTGTAAAGCTAGGTTTTAACTGCAGTGCAGATATTCAAGAAACTGCAATCAGGTCTTAGCTCCCTCCCTCCTTCACTTAGCTGATGAGTTATTTCATAAGTCTTCCCAAAAGGCTTAAGCATGCTTGGCCATGTCAAAATCCTAGAGGGGTTAGATAACATTCTTACCAGCATGCAGGGTGATGCTTGGTTCTAGATTTCTTTAGAACTGTCTATGAAAAGGGTATTGTAGCTCTGAAAAGTTTCCATTAATAAAGTGGTCTCCTGTTACTCATGTCTCAGTTCGAGGCTTCTCCTCTGTATTCAAGCACAGGCTTACAGAAACAGAAAAGTATGACATGAGTAACTAATTTCTATTTGGCTGAATTTTATTTGCAGAAGTTTAGAAATATTACCCTTGCCAACATTCTTTCCTATTGAAAAGAAAAAAAACATGTTGTTTTGAAAATATACTTCAAGCTGCAGGTTCTGTAAAAAGACACAATGAAGGAAAAATAAATTTTCCTGAAGAGCTCCTTTGTCAATGAACACAAAGATACACCCCTTATCATCTCAGAAAAGAGAGGACAAATGTGTTTGGATCTGAGAAACTTAAATGGCTTCAGACTGTCAGCTGTCATGCTTTAAACAGTCACAAAGTCACAGACTTCAGTGGAACTATGTGCATTTAAACAGCTGAGAATCTGACCATGCAGATTTTATTCTGCACGTCTTTCTAACAGCCTTGCAGTGATGCAACATCCTACTTAGCAGACACTTCTTTATAGCACAGAAAGAAAAACACATGTAGCTTCTGATTTATTTTGTATCCAATAAAGATATATAGAGAAGAAATAATTACTAGATAATGACTGAGTTTAAATTGATATAAACAACTTTAGTAAGCAAACTGGAATTTATTTATTTTTTTCTCTGTAGACTCATACGTTGCATTGTCATTTCTATCTGTACAAACTAAGTGTAGCATATTTCCTGATTAGGGGTACCATTTTAGGTCCAGCAGCATTCACATCAGAAAGATGTATAGAGCTACACGTGGCATGAGACATTTAGTTTCTTTTCATCATTTCCAATTTACATCTGTAGCTACACTCAAAATGTGTTGCTTTTCCTGTGCATATAAGGCTCTGCAAGTAGACATGACACTGCATTAATATGGAACCATGCTGAGCTAGTTACCAAGTGTAAAGAGTTTCCCATTGTACTAATAGAAACAGAGTTCTTAGTAAGATGTGCCTGCTGAAATAGGATCTATCAAAAAATACCTATAAAGGATGTAATTCATACTCCAGTAATGTAAGATGGTATGTGAGCTCTGCGTTTAGAACAGTATGCTGTTCCCTGACCAAAAAAAAAAATATCAAAAAAGGATTAAATGAGAAGTAAATGTCAGTTTTAGCTTGCATTAGCATTGTATACCTTTCCTTGTGTCTGACACTTGTGTTTGTATATTTTAAACCTCAACCAATGGAAGAATCCCTATACATAGAAATAGCAGTTCTTTGGCATTCTGCACATTGCTGTGAGCCTTTTAATAGTGTCAGACCACCTGTTCTGAGGTCGCCCCAAATGTCTTCCTACATTCCTGCTGCATTCTGCAAAAGCCATAACTTGTTAAAGCGAGGAATTGCCTTTGTGTTCTAGATATCTGTGCCAGCTAAATGTTCAAGTGGGAAGGGTTTCTCCCGGCCTGCTCGGCCAGCAAACCGACGCTTACCTTCCAGATGGGCATCCAGATCACCCTCAGCACCGCCTGCCATGAGAAGAACAGCATACAACTGCTCTGTCTCCTTTCGGTCAGAGACCTCAGTAGTCTGAACCCAGAGCTGGGTTGGATGGTGGTGTGAAAGCTCTGCACCTCATTATAACTGTGTTCAGTGTGTGTTCTAGCAACCAGTTCTACAGTGTGGTCTCTTGTCCAAGAACGACCCGCACCACATGCCGGACAAAGCGTTTTGAATCTTAGGTCATCATCACCATGGTCTTCAGTGTTTTTATTGAGATGAAATAACTATACCCCCAGTTTTCACTGTTTTTTGTTTTGTTTGTTTTTTTTTTTTTTGTAATAGGTCACAAAGAATTTCTTTTCAATGGCATCTTCCTGAATTTGCCAATCAATTTTGAGTTGAACCAATGTATAGTGCTGTATATTCTGACTCTTCTGCAAACAGCAGAACGTAAAGCTGTATGCATGACCTTGTGTTTGTAGGTGCATGTGTTGGACTAGGAAGTATACAGGTTTGTATTTAGAAGAGACAAACTGTGCTAGTGTTGACATTGACATTGCAACCTATATGCCTACATATATATATATACTTTGTGTTTATTTTAAAAATTTGAAATATACAGTCCTGATGACATTTATATTTTGTATATCTTTTACATAGGTTCACAGGTGTAGTATTTAATGTACAAAAACTAAATATGCATTTTCGTGACTGATTGCAGCGATAATGCCTTGCACAATATGTAACTGAAGCAGACTAGCTTGACTGATTGGTCAGTCATGCTTCATGGCATCCTCGTTCAGTTTCCTAACCCTTACGATGCTAGGTCAAAATACCCAAACTTATTTTTCCTGAACTAAAATATTCTATGATTTGTAATACATTAGCCTTTTTTTCAGCACCAGAGACATTCCTGAGATGTTCCAATCCCTCTAAAAAGCTTAAATGTGCCATTATATATAGAGAATACTGTAAACACTCGGGTGGTTTCTACTAGTGTAACATACAATTTATGAAGGGAAGAAAAGGGTTGTATATATGCTCAATTCTGTAAAACTTATTTTTCCTTCTAGCATTATTGTTTGAGGTTTGCCACAATC
The DNA here is from genome assembly GCA_025447755.1 of Corythornis vintsioides. NCBI lineage: Eukaryota > Metazoa > Chordata > Aves > Coraciiformes > Alcedinidae > Corythornis > Corythornis vintsioides. Next base: position 29,689 of record JAOEGS010000291.1, read on the forward strand.
AGATAACAGTGGACTTGTTTACTTTCACTCAAGGCAGGAGAACAAGGACCGTTGTTCCCAGTGCTGCTGCCACACTCCTTTTTTACTCTTCTCCTAGATAAGAGTGCCTCAGCCACTTGCTAATTTACTGCTCCCGGACTGACTCGTGGCAGTCACTTAAAAAGTTTACTTGCACTGTGGCAAAAAGCTGCATCTAGTATGGAAATATTGCACAGAGGTATGTTCTCAGTGGTGCCCGAAAGCCTAGACACATGGCATTGGAAGTGTGTTGTTGCCATCACTCGACTTGGTATTATGGGCCATCTTAATGACATGCACAGAGTCTGGCTTGTTCCTTCCCACAGGGTGAAAGAAATGTGGATGCTACCTAGACTCTTGCTGAACTTTCAGACAGACAGTGTCCTTCATCCTACAATTTTTGCACCCTTCTCTAGGCTGTTGCTGGACACACAGTGCGGTAATGATGATATATGTTCTTTTTAAACAGCATGTCTAGGTTAAAAGGAGTAAAGAGGCACTTCTTCAACATCAGCCTGACTTGTCTTGCAACTTTTCTTCTTCTCCTGGAGAAACATAGTGTGTTCAAAGAAATTTCAGAAATCATCCCAAGATCCATTAGTGTGCACATCTTCTTATGTGAATGTAAAAATTATTTCAGAGAGAGTGTAGGCTTTTGTCCTAGTGAATTGTATATGTGTCAATATAGGGAAAATTAATTGTGTTTAATTTGATAGTGATCTATTGTCCTAGTCCAGTCATGTTGAGAATTCACAACTTTTTCCTTCCTTTTAAGGCCTTATTCTTCTTTCCTCTGCATAACTTTCATTTGCAGAAAGAGAGAACAGGAGGCCATGTGTTCTGAGCAATATAGCCTGTATGGTAGTATTAGTGATGGTTCAGGCATGCCAGTATTGGAGCAAGCAGGCATTAGGGCCATAAATTCCACCCTATCATGTCATTGTGGTTTCCTGCATGGCAAATAATATGCTCAGAGTAATTTGACCAATCTAGACTTCTAGTCGTTTCTAGATGTGAGTGGTGGGAAAATCCCACAATATATAAAGGCATCAAACAGATGAACAATGTATCAAAATGTACTCAGAAATTATTGCAAAGTTATTACTGGAAAAGACAGAAGGATGGAAAATATTGAAGAAAATTTATAGTTTTGACAGAGAAGAAATTCTGTGTGCTCAAGTGAAATATCAAGAGTACTATAAATTTGCCTGTTTGCCCTAAATTAGAGATTGCACTCCATTAACTTCATTAGAACTAGAAAAATTAGAGATGATTCATAGTGAATTTGGAACATGGCTTAAGATTCTAGCTAACTGTGGAAATTAGCAAACCAAAAATGCCTTGCAAATTGACCTTTAAAATGCCTAAGCAGTTCAGTAGCTTTAAATGCCTAAGGCCAAGGAAGGGGTTATATAAGAGAATTGTAAAAAAAAATATGGTTCTTCATTTCAGTCAATGTTGACTGCAATAAAACTTAAACTACCTTCATGGTAAAGGTAAGCAGTTTTGTTCTGAAAAATGGTGGTGCATTTTTGTTTGAAGTATGTAACTATGAAAGCATTTCCCTTGATTAGTCAGTGAAAGTGTTTCTTTAGTTCCCTTCAGTTTCTTTGGTTGCCTTTGACATAGATCACATTGTTGAATAACAGAGAAAGGATCAAATATCTACAACATTCCCTAATGTATGTAAGTTTAATGAACAGAAGGTTTTTGAAATAAACTAATAGGTCAAGGACAAGTCCATTTTGTGAACATTTTCTGTGTCCATCTAATTGCAGACATTGGATCTGATGGCTAAATGTATCAAAACTGGTGATTTTGGTTTGCAGGTGCCTAGTTGGACATACCAGTTTGGGAAAATTGCCACTGACACTGTGGCTGACTGCAATGGAAATGGGGCCAAGGCACTGTGGTGAATTTTTTAGTTCCCAGAACTGTGATTACTGAACCACAGTAATGGCTTTACTGCACTTATTTGCTACAGGGGGAAGAGCTCCGTTGGACTTTCAGCTTTCCCCAGGTTATCTCTGAGCAAGAGACTCTTTCCACACACATGCACACACACACACAGACACACATACTCACAGAACTACAGATGATCTAAGTATAACTTGTCTTTTCTATTAATCCTATGGAAATGGTGAGTTTTGTAAGCCTGTTTCTAAAATATTTTTTTAATATTATTCCTTCATATTGTGTCTAAAGTCTTAATGCAGATATAGGTTCTACTTACATCTTCTCTGAACAAGTCTAAGACTCTTTAATGCATGTTTATGGGATTTAGTTCTGCAATAAATGCTAAAACTTCCTGCACACATAGGAAGTTTGAAATGGGCACTAGGAATCAACTGTCTGGTACTTAGTTGACAGAAAGCATCATTCTGCCTCGTGCTGGGACATGGAGCTGTCATCTTCCTCTGAGACCCTTTTAGGAAGGAATGTGACAGGGTAGAAACACACAGAGGACTCAGACCTATCTACATACTCAGCACAGTGGGACAGAAAACTGGTCTGACTCAGAACCTCTGCTAGAGGCAGGAGTAGAGGAAAAAAAAATTTAAACCCTCTGTATATCACCCCTCAAACTCAAAGTACTAAATGTTTTGTCTTTCTAGTGTTAGTGATAGACTTCTGAATCTTTAAAAAACTGCTGAAGGGATTAACTTTGTTCTCCAGCAACAACACAATTATCTTTCACTATTACACTATACTGTAAGCTGTTATATATAGCAGAGAATTCTCAGTCAGTCTAGCACAATTTTCTGGAGCATTCACAGCATCAAATTTTCTTCAGTTGTCTATTTAAATAGTTGATTCTGTAAATAGGGATTTTGTATCCAAATGGCTTCAACAGCAAAGATCTGCAGCAACCCAGCAGGTAGCCATTTCCCTTATTTTTGTTATTTCTGGACCAAGCCTAAATTTCGTAGCGTGCAAGAACTTATGCAATTCTCACAGTGCTGCTATGCAAAGAACTTTGGCTTTGAGATCTATAATATACAACTTTATCCATTATACTGCTCTTTTTCTGTATTGGACTAATCTGTCATGTTGCCTTTGGTCGTGTACATGCTCTTTAAACTGGAAGGCAGAATGCATTTGCTCTAAATGGATCAAATCAAAGACCCTTGTTTCCTCTGGCCTTTCTATCCCTCCTTGATTCCCAGTAGATGTGTATTTTTATATGGCTTATTGCCATTTGTCTATATGCATATGCCATACCATAGGACTTTCTATCTGTACCAGGGTAAATTTTTTTTTGATAGCCTAGTCTAAGTTATTATAATTGCCATTCATAAATATATTAGATTTTGATCTGTTGTTTTGCATCACTGAAAGTGCACTTTCTTCATCAACTGTAGGTGTCATGCTTTATACAAAACTTGTGCTCTTGTTTTTTGAAATTACTATTAATCTGGTTTTTTGAGGTTGGCTTCCACCCCTTTCCCTCATGCCTCTTCTGTTTTGCAAAGTACTTGCATCAGCAGAGGTGTGTTTCTGATGTGTACAGTTGATCTGCTTGCTGTGGCTGTGGGAGCTCATACCTAAGGGTGCCTTGCTGACTATGTTACTCTAAAAAGAATTGTATCACAATTTTCATGGGGTAAAAGAGGTCAAACTCTCAATATGATCAAAGTGAAAGTGTGCAAATAAAAATCAGAAAGAAAACAGAAGAATCAAAGAGAAGGGTGCAACTCTTGTAGTAAATGTGGTTAGTTCTTTGCTTCTAATGTAAGATCCCTCTGTGCTGCCTGCTTCATGCCACCTGAAACTTGCCATAATGTACTGTCTTTTTTTTTTTTTTTTAATCAGCATCTCTGCATGACTGCTTGTCCTGCTCTGTGAGCCCATAATAGCAAGAGGTACTGAAAGGTTGATGTCAGATTAACACTTGTCCTTCCTCTTTCCATATTTGACAGTATGGTGGTTATTGAAGAATGCTTAAGTTTCAGTTGTTAATCCTCTTGGTGGCAGCTGTTGGTTTTACCAGGAGGTGCATGATGGTTCTCACAGCATGAATATCATGGAATGCAAAACATACCTTGTCCTCCACCCACACTGGATTCCCAGCACTGCACAAGGTCATGGTTTGTCACACTGCTGAAATGGGGAGATTCCTGGAAGATAAAAGTGAACCAATCTTGTGCTTGAGCACAGGAGCCAGACTGTACCTCAACTCCACTGGTCATTCTAGGCAGCATGACTGGAGTACAATCAACTTAAGTCCTCTGTACAGGATGGTTTTTACCACAATAGGACAGAATTATAGTGTTAGGCTCTTTTGCAGAGGGATATCCTTCTCTAGAAACAGCTGGCGAACAAAAGAAAAGTAGAACCTGTCCTAGAATGGAGCATGTCCTGTTTTTGTATTAGATCTTTTTCATGTAGTGTTAAATCTCTTACTACTTTTGAGGGAAAAGAAAAATGAAAGGGAGAGAAAAAAAAAAAAAGTGAGTACAATATATCAATTAGTGTTTATTATAGTTTTGCTAGTACCTATCCAGGGACTGCTGCTTTATGCCTTTTCTCCAGGAACTGCAGTCTAAAATGTTTCTGTTGAAGGGTCCAGAGTTTGATTCCTTCTAGTCATGCATGTTTGTATGTGTATGGCCAAGATCTGCTGAAAAATTACACATGTAGGGGAAAGTCCATATATCTTGCACTTTTAAAACAGATGTGAGCCCAAAATATACTGCTCTGTTGCATGTCATGTTTCACAGAATCACAGAATGTTAGGGGTTGGAAGGGACCTCTGAAGATCACTGAGTCCAGCCTCCCTGCCAGAGCAGGACAAAACTAGAGTAGATCTCTCAGAAATACATCCAGAAATTCTCCAGAGACTCCACATGTCCCTTTACATGGCTATGAAATTTTGAGAGTTTAAGAAGTGTTGTTCCTGCAGAGAAGCTGATCTTCCATTTCTCCTCTCTGTAGTCACTCCTTTCTTCCCTTTCCTTATATTGGGTGGGAAGATTCAACCAGCCAAGGAGAAGAGAAATAGTTATTCTGGCCAGAATAGCTGCCTGGAAGCCTCTCTTCACTTTTCAGCTTCTTTTCTGCAAGCGTCCAGACCTGCAAAACACATGATGTTTCTGCAGGCCAGCTCTGAGAAGCCAGAGAAAGATGCTGTTTGTGTTTTTGTTTTGTTTTGTTTGTTTTTGGTTTTGTTTGTTTGGGGTTTTTTGTTTTGCCTTTTTTTTTTTTTAATCATTAAGCACTAAAGCAGCCAGTTTGGTGGCTGAATAGTTTTATGTTGGGTTTGTTTTTTTTTTATTCTGTTGCAGTGTGGAGAAGGCTTTTACCTCTTCTGTGTGTGAGTCTGTCTCCCTTTTAACTGCCTTTTGGATGGATTTCTGCAATTGTAGTACATTTGCAGCAAAATTTCACAGTGATTTGGACAGAAAGTGAAAAATTCCTCATTCTCTATTGGAAGTTAGCCAGAAGTTGAACTAGAACGGCCAAGAAGAATTTAAATCAATTTAAAAATCTCCAGCCAAAGTGTTCTGCAGTCAGCCCACCAAGGTTTTTAAAACTGAACTGTCTCTTTAAGCTTGGCTGTGGGAAATAAACTCATTTGTTTCTGTTGTAGTGCATGGAAAGTGGATGATTAAAGTAATTTGCAACATTGAAATGAAGATAATAGCAAAATCTGGTGATTAAGTAGCTACTATGCTGTTTTTACAGCCTCCTATCAGTAGTTGTTTGATATTCTGTTTTTCCTAGGATGCCATTCAGTGCCAGCCCATATGTCTTGACTAGACTGCTGTATTTCAGAGGAGATATACATTTCAATAAGTACGTCTGGGAGAACCAGGCTGATACAGTGCTGAAGACAACATCTCTTCTGATCTCCAACATTTGAGAATATCAAGGCTCACTAATTCAGAGTGCCTGCTTTCCTTTTATGTCTGTACACACAGGAATATGTACACATCATATATATGTATGTACACTGAACAATTTTTGTACTTCTTCCTTCTTTTTTACCGTGAATCCACTATGTGGTAACAGCAGTGGTGAGGCCTGTACACAGTTACAATCATTCTTAGCTAAACTGGAACAAACAGGCATTACACTGGACTTGGGATCCTAACCAAAATCTCAATGACAGGAAATGTTGAGACATTTTAGGGTAGGGTGTTGAACCATCTTATTTATCATTCATTTCAGTTAAAGCAGTTCAAATCCTTTCTTGTGCTGTTCTGGTCAAACATTATAGGTTTGCAGCTGTCTTTACAACTTTATACTCATATATTTCCCTTCCTACAGTTTCTTGTGATTTGGAGAAAGACAACCTGTAGAAAAAGGACTTTGAATAAGATTGAAGATTTCCCAAATTCAGGATGATTGGATTCAGTTCATTCACTAGATTCACAGGAGTCAAATGTAAACTGTGTCCGACCAGAATTTATCCGAAGTGGCAAGTAGCTGAGTCTTCAAATTCAGACCTTTAGTTTGGGCTAATTTCTGCTTGAATCTTCCTAAAATCCAAAAGCAAAGCTCAGATTAATATAACAGTTCCGTCATCAGTCACCTTTGTTCCAGGACTCCTTGTTATTGCCACTTCATCAAAAAAGGCAGAGGAAAGAAGGGTCTTCTTCACACCCATAGCAAGTTTAGGATTGCTGAAGGGAAGAGCCTCACTTCTACTCTCTGAAATCCTACATGAACACACAGTCACTGTTGACTAAAACTTTTTTTTTGGACAGTGATATTATCCACTGCTGACTAATTGAGTATTAGAAAGGGCCAGCTGCAGCAAGTCAGGAATAAGGAAATGCCATTCTTGAATTTCTTATTCCTTTGGCAGACACATACAGAAATTGGTTTTCACTACACACGCAGCTTTTAGCTTTCAGTTGGATCAAAAAGAGAGGGCATTAAACCACCTCCATAATTTCAGACATGTGTTGATCTGCAAATGCTTTAAATACTATGACACAAGAAGAACTTCTGATCACTAGACTGTTTGGTGGTAAAATAAATGACTGTGATCCAGATAAGTCATAAATTTGGGGGTTGGGAAGACCACGCTTCTCCCTACAGGCAGTTTACAGTGTGAGAGCACATAAGGTATGAGATGCTAAATCTTAAAGCACTGCACTGATACATGTTTATTTTCCCGCTGTGTTTTCTGGAGCCCTGTGGAGCAAGCATTAACTTTCCAATTTTTGATGTGAAAATGAAGCAGAAAAAGAAATAGCAGGAAACTCTCAACTTTCTGGGGAGAAGTGGAAGGAAAGAAGTAAAGCATAGGATCAGAGCAAAAATGGCTGTAGCAGTGTATGCTCTTATTTGCTGCCCTTTCAAGAGGAGCATAGCCTCCACCACCTTACAAGCCAAATGCTCAGGTTGTCAGCTCACCTAATACTGGGGAAGAGAAAAACCTAGCTGATTTTGTATTGAAGTGGGTAAGACACTTGTATGATGCATTCAAGCAGCTCTTCCCATGAAGGTCGAAGCCTCCTGTGGAGGGAGGTGGGGCAGCTGGTGAAAGGAGGCACCTGCTATGAGCCTTCTATTGCTGTGGTAGTTCACTGCAGCCTAAGCAGGCTTTCCCTGCTCAGAACAGTGGTCCTGTCCAAAGATGGTGCTGTGTTATTAAACATCCCTTCTTGTGGTATAGACTTTCTGCCACCACTTCCCTAGCAGAGTTGTTTGAATCTGATAATGCATTAGCCTGACCTGAAACAGCATATAAGGTGTTGCCTCACACATCCCACAAAAGGTCTAGCAACACATTGATTTATTATAGACAAAGGCAGAACAGGCAAATGAGAAGTAAAAATCAGTCACAGAATCATAGAAGGTCAGGGGCTGGAAGGGACCTTGAAAGATCATCTAGTCCAACCCCTCTGCCAGAGCAGGATCACTTAGACCAGGTCACACAGGAACGTATCCAGGCGAGTTTTGAGTGTCTTCAGAGAGGGAGACTCCACAACCCCCCTGGGCAGCTGTTCCAGTCTTCCATCACCCTCACAGTGAAAAAATTCCTCCTCATGTTTACATGAAACTTTCTATGCCTCAGTCTTTAGTGATCTGTACCAGATTACCCAAGGGTAAGCGGATGGTTTCTCTGGCTGGAGTGCTGAAAAAACAAGAAGACAGACCTGTTTTCTGAGCTTTGCATCTTCATTCTCTATGTGAGACCTAGGACTCTTAGACCACTCTCTTTCTCCTCCGTCCCAACATAAAATATCAACATTAAGCAGTTCAGAGCTATATTATATTAATTCTAGATTTTACTGAAGACACCAGAGGTACTATTTGTTCTTATTAGACTGATTTGGTACAGTCTTTAGTTATTTTAATAGATAAGGAAATAATTTTTTAGACATTTGGTTATTGTCTGGAGTAATTTGATAACTTGTCAAGATTATTCCAGACAGCAAACTGTGGCAATTGGATAAGCAATTTTATAAATACATATTCACAATCTTGAGTCTTTTTTCAAAATTGTTGTATTATTCTACAGAGGTTCCTTCTTGTACCTACATTTCTGGTCTATCAACTACATATTTACTACTAGTTTTTTTTGTTCTTGTTCATCTGTAGGGGTTTATCCCAAATAACAGAAAAAGCATCAAGGTGGATCACTTTGGAGATCCATGCTCTGTTTATTTTATCTACCAGGAGGCCATGCCTTAGCTGGTCTTGCTCAACCCCATGGATGATATTCTCAAATAGAGACTCAGTGCTTGTTTATTTCAACAGGAGTGAATGAGGCACTTGCATGGTTCTGTGGGACTCAGCTTTCATTCTCCTTGCTCTTGACCTTTATTATTAATAAAATAATACTTTATTTAGCTGACTGGTCTGTTCAGATTATGTTAGTTACTCTGCAGACATAGCAGAGCGAACAACAAGAAGTCACTTTTGATGCTAAAGGAGTAGTAACAAATACAAACTCCACTGAAATCTTTAAAAGTCTTTTCTGTCTTGGATTATACCCTGTCTGTTTAAGATTAATTTTCAGTTAACATTTCCTATAATTGAATTTGTGAGAATTCTAAAGAAAGGAGACATGAAAAAAGGACCTGAACACATGCAAAGAGAATTCTTTTCTTTGATTAACACATATCTCCCAATTAGACTTCGGCAAAATCTGTGAAGTGTTAGTCCTAGTTCTGAGAAAATGTGTGTATCCCAAAGGCCAGATGTCAGTCTTGCAGGCTGTCATCAAAAGAAGTTCTTATTATCAAAGTAGTGGATAGAGTTATTACAATATTGCTGAATTTGGCCTTTAAGGAATATTGGATTCAAAACCAGACTAGTCTGTGACTGTCAGTATGATTTAACAGATTCCATGCATCAGGTTCCAGATCTGCAATACTTTATTCTCTTGCCTCTCATTAAGGTCTTGGATCCATACAACTTTCACAGTTAATTGCACTAGTCTCTGTTAAAAACACATCTTTATTCAAATGTTGAGCAGCCACAGTTAGCATAATCAGATGTTCTAATGAAAGAAAGAAGTTGTAGGTATTGCCAGCAGAGCTCACACAAAGCACACTGAAAAGGCAGGCAAGCTGGTGGCTGGAAAAATTTCTGTCTGTGCTCTTTAATCACCCCTCCCCTCTCCTGCTGACATTTTCTTACTTGGTAGAAGCTGCCAAATTGCAGATGGTTGTGGGGCCTGCGTGAATCAGAATAAAACAAGGAAGCTAGTATTTGTAGGAGAGATTGGAACAGCGACAAATAAGACTGACCTGATTATTCAAGCATGGTCGGACACAATGCTAAACTGTGTCTTATGATATCTTCTGTGTGATTTATATATCAGTATTCTGCAGAATGCAGTGAAAAAGTGTTGCATCCCCTTTTTTCTTCCTCTGGTGTGAATCTAGGAGCTTTTTGGTGCTCTGAATACACTGATTTCTGAATTGTGCTATACCAAATGCCTCAAACATATTTTATAGCAGCAGAAATAGCAAATCACATAATGCTTGATCACATAGTCTTATGTATAGATATTTTGTTACCCAGACTTTTAATTGCTAGGCAACCAGTATTCCATTTTGATGAATATGTGCTATTGCATGCTGGGACTTGTAGTTTCAGGACTGTATCAGTGTATGGAAGGAAGGGATCAACAAGTTCACAACAGTTGGTTCCTAGATTCACTCTGAAGTCACTTTTTTCTACCCTTTCTGATGCTTTGTTATTGAAGGTCCATGCTAGAGAAAAAGAATGGGTACAGGTTCAGTTGCTGAAGTTTAAAAAACCCAGGAAGAGAGGAATGCTAAGTCATAATCAAGACTCTTCAAGCTCTGCTTCTGCCCTCCTGACTCTCTGGAGTGAGAATAACATCCTCCAGGAGCAGGGCTGCTCCTGCAGTGCAAGCCCAGCTAGACCTTGGTAGCAGTCAGCAGTACTGTGTGCTTTGAGAAAGGAGAGGAAAAAACCCACCAGACAAGTACGGAAAAAAAAAAAAAAAAGTAGGAACATGGATTGGCCCCTTCATATTTTTTGGATGGAGTGCAATGCCAGTGTTCCCACTTTGCAGCTGGAAAGCAGAGGAATGGAGAGCTCTATGTTTTAAAGGCACTGAACAGTGTAATTCTAGAGACTTCTCATGGGATGCAGGTTTCCAAACCAAGTTTCATTATCTGGCCAAGTATTGTCTTTCCTCCCTCCCTGGTCAAACTGTGATTACAAGGTAGAGAAGGAATGTGAAACCATGCCCCTCACAGCCACCATTATAGCCACGTCCCCATCATCTAAGATTGGAACTTGGGCTCTGCTTGTTTGTACTATTACAACTCTGGAAACTGCTTTATTCTGTAAGCACACATAACTTGCCTTTCTGCTTTAAGAGGTGCCTGTTTTAATGGCAGCACAAGTTATCTGTGCATATGATGAAAATGTACATCCTTAAACCTGCTTTTCTTTCATGCCTCCCCTGCTTTTATGAGAGAGAAAATAAATGTAACTTCCTGATTCACTTTCTCTGTTTAGGCTGTTTTTTATGGTTTTAGTCCTGTTTCTTTTCATTCAAACTTTTTTTTTTTGTTCTTTTCAATCTAAGAAAGCATTCCCATATTTTTCAAGCACCCTTTAACTGGAATTTTGCCTTGCCTCTAACTTTGCTTTGGAATTGCCTCCAATACCATTCTGTCCTCTCAAAACAGGAAGAAGTAAACAGTGAGTTCTGGATAAGAAACGTCCTGGATTATCAAATGACATAGACCATACTTCATACTGTCCTCCATTCCCTTCATTTTGTATTCTGACAAACATCAGCTCTTTTCACCACTGCTGCAAATCGGGCAGAGAGTTTTTTTGTGGTTCTCTGTTCTGACATCAACTTAATTCCTAACATGGATTACAGATGCCCTGGGTGCATCCACACCATGAAGTAGAGCTGGTGGCACACACTGACTTGAGAGATGCTAAGCCACTGAAAGTTTGTGGTTGTTGAGTCACTTCAACACATCTTAGTCATGAGATTAGCACCTGTGTCCCTGTTAGTGAGCCTTGCAGCCACACATGGTGCCTCTGAAAGATTATTTTGAAGAAGCTCCAGACATTCACTTGTAGTCAGTGAAATTACCATGTATACTTGTTACTCATGTGGTTAGAAACACATATACAAACCAATAATCTTTCCTTTCAGAAACTTATTTTGTTTTGTATAGCAATGGGCAGCAAATTCTAATGAGAGACCAAAAAACCACCACACAGACTAAATGATGAGTCTCCTTCTGCAGCCAAATTTAACTTGAATTAAGTCCATGGGAATTTTGCCAATGACTAGTATAAATACTAGAAGATACTCAAGGTCAGACAAAGAGTAAAACTATATAGGGAAAAATCTATCTGAAATCTATGCTTGAAATATATATGTAAAAGTTAGTCCTCCCTTTAAGCACTTCACTGACTGGGCTTCCCCAGCTGCTCAGGAGCAGCCCGGGACTAACCATGAGGCTGAGTTCACACTGCCAGTGGGAGCTCCTCAGGACATGGGTCCAAGGAGAACCAGATAATGGTCTCTGGTGTAAGCCCTGTACTATGGCAGCTTCCCCAGTATACCTCCCTGCTCTGCAAAGCATCCTGTAGCCCCTTTGCCTCTGGTAATGGCAGACCAACCACAGGTGGAAAGGAGTTGATCCTGGCTCCTGCCTAGGAAGAATCTCCTTACTTCTTCCTAGAAAAGACACCTGACATGGGGCAATTGATGGTTGAAGGGAGCCTAAGTTCAAGCCAAATCAAGGTCTGCCTGCACAGTACAAAGTAAGTGAGCCCTGCTCTGCAACACAGATAGGAAATTTTTGTGGTATAGTCTCTTTAAAGTTGCTAGGTTTCTTGTTTCGTAAAATACAACCCTCTCTTCCTTTACAGAATATGATAATCATCAAGGCATGTAAATGTGGTACACAGAATCCCACTGCTTAGTCTTTGATCCTGTTTAGTGTTTCTGATGCCTGGCTTCATTTAAGTGTTTATGTGGATCATTTCATTTCAGTAACCACACTGTTCTTTTCTATTACCAGAGACTATTTAGTATTCTCCCAAGCTAGGGTTCAGAAAAATATGTCCTTTAAAGTAGGGTAGACAAAATGAAGTAAGAGGGTAATCATATGCTGGGTAATTGTTTAGAAACATCAGAATACTAAGAGGCATGCATTTTAATGTGAGAAATACAAGTCTAGTTCAGTGCTTCTTGGAGACATCAGGGGAGTTTGGGACTGCTTTGTGCCAGACACATACAAACACACATTGACCAGAACTTGTGGGCATGAACAGTGTACAACATTAAGTGCACAAGATGTAGAGACAAAAAACCAAATTGTTATCCTTGTGCTGAAAGTTTCTACTGTAAGCAGAATCAGATAGAAACTATTGCTGAAAAAGTTACAACCAAAATAAGTGTAACTACTACATCTCCAGATACTCCAGTGCAATTGATTGCACCAAGAAGTATCTTGCACGCTCAGTGCACCCTCAGTGTTCCTCATCACTTCAGGGAATATAGCTGAAAATTGAAACTATGTGCTTATCCCAGGTCCAGTTCCTATTAAATGTTATTTGGATTTTATTTATTCATGTGCTATTTGATGTCTTCAGGTTGATCATGTTCTGTGAAAGTTTTCCTCAAGCTCATGTAGACACATGAGGTCTCTGCCACATGACTAAATGGTTTGTTAATTGCCATGTGCCACCTAAGACTCAAATATCAGTAGTAATCCTCTGTGTACCAGCTTCTAGTCTGCCATAGATACAGGGTAATGCAACACACCTCAGACAGCTGTGAAAATAAAACATGGTACTCAGGGACTGCAAGTCAGATCTAACAGTGCAAAGGCTAGGAAACTTGGAGGGTTTTTCTCTCTCTGCCACTCATTTTCTGTGCAGCTTTGGGCAAATCACTTTGACCTGTTGTCTTCCTCTCTTCCCTTTTATTTTTCTTCTATCTCTTGTTCACTTAAAAGAACTTTAAAAATAATATGCACTTGGTATCTCTAGACTTCTCCACACAAAGTATTCTTAGATTTCTTGGGATTTGCATCCAGTTGGGTTATGAACCTTATGACCTTAGAGAGTGGTCTTGTGAAGGCAGCCATATATGTAAGTAGTGTGAGTTCAATGAGGGGATTACATAGTAACTGCAGCAAGTCTTGTCAATGGTACAGTGCCTGAGTGCAGAAAACAACAGTCATTAGTCTGAAATATTCCTAATTGAATTTGACTCCTAACTAAACCACTGCTGTGAGTCACAGCAGTTCTGCAATGTAAATACTTTTCTCAGGGACAATAAAATATAATTGGAGTCAGCTTGTTGTTATTGATTAGAACATAATGCATTAGAGAGCCTCCTTTTCCACACACTTTATTTATAGTGTCTGCATCATGGAACAGTCATTACAGCTTTTCCATCCTCATTGCACAATCATGAACAAAGCATTAACCACTCATTCCTGTTAGCATATTAACTCAGGCCTGTCAAAAGAAGACAGGGTCTAAAGTCATTCAGAGAATTTAGCCTTTAGCAATTCTGAAAGAATCTATGCAAGCAGAGTGAAATGCAAGGGAAAAGGACTGTGATTTAGTAAGGGATGTTAGCTTTCTTCATATGGGGCATCCTACACATTGAAGATATGGTATGTATGTTTACACTGCCAAAAACGTTTACAGAGCAGATGGCACTACATGAGTCTTTTCTCCCTGCAAAAGTGGCTCTGTGCCCAGCTCTGTAGCTTTCCCTACACAACCTCCATGAACCTCCAGTCCCAGGAAAGCCTTTTTAAAGAGGCTTGCAGTGGGAAGCAAGGCTTGTTCTCCACCAGACCCAATGCACTTTAAGCTGTAGTCAGCCTCAGGAGGTATGTATTAACAAGAATATAAAAAGGAAAGGACCTTTAGGCTAATGCAGTGCAACTGCTTGCATGACTAGAGAGAAACTCATGTGCTGATAAAATTATTTTCCTACCCCTTGCACTGAATGCCATGGGAGGATTGACTCTGGGACACTTCTGTCTTCAGAGAAGTTTCTGCTGCAGAGCTGCAATGGTGCAGTATCACACGAAGCCTCTGATTTAGAGTCTGCTTTCTGCAGAGGACACCAGAGGACACAAAAAACTGCTATCTCATGAATGAGGTGTATATAGTCTGAGACTGATGCTATGACAGTATGATGTGTTCCCAGGGGAAACAGCAACTGTAACACTCTCGAACAAGTCCATTTGGTCTAATGGTTGAAGTCATCTCAGAGTCTCAAAGGTGAGGTTAGCAGGTGCTTATCATACAGTGTTCTTCTTCATTATATGAAGCAGGTAGTTAATAATCAGTTTCACAACTGAGCAAGGAACATTAGCATGTGATTAACTGCCTGAAGTAAAACATATGCCAAGTAGTTCACTGAACTGGAGCCAAAGGATGAAAAAGGTAACAGCAAAAGGGATCATTCAAAAAAAAAAAAAAAGAAGAAAAGAAGAAAAAAAGCACATTACTGGAAATACTTGTGACAATTCTTTCAAGTTCCTGTACTCCAATATAATCTTAATTCTGTCCCTGATTGCACCCTAGCACATCTATACAGAGTTAAGATGCAGTGATTCACTCCTGGTGGGGGGGGGTGTGTGTGTGTCTCTATTTCTGTGAAAGTTACTTTAGGAGTGCAATTTATTCTGTTTGCAGCAGTTTTTTACTCTTCTGGAAGAGAAAGTGAGTAGTGTTTAAAAGTGAGTAAAAACAGCAATGGAAGAAGACCTACAATGAACTCTGGTTTTTTACTAGTCGTGAGCAAATACAGTTTGTTCCACATTGTGCATCCTTCTGCTACAGAAAATCCTGGACCTCAGAACACCACAGAGCAATGTGCACCTGTTATAAATAGCCACCAAGAGCTGTTTGAGTGTCTTCTGAAGGTACTAAATATTTTTGCAGGACTATATATTTCATTTGTCCTACATGGTATGACACAACATGAAATTCTCTTGCTATGATATATTAACTTGGATATTTTCAGCCTGTCATTTAGAGTAAAATAAGCATATCAGCATATATATTGTATATCAGCAGTAAAAGCTGATATACTATTTATGTCTACTTCAAGGTCTTTCACATGTTCTGCATTGTTTAACATATGTCAAAGGCAGACATGTTGTACAGTGATGTGCTTGTCATGCTCTGAATCTCCTGTGGCCTCAGTGGCACTTGTGAAAAGCACCACAGAGCAGTTCTCCTGCCCCTTCCTTGCAGAAGCTTTCATCCCACACATTCAGTTACCATGGTCTATCATGAGATTCTAGCTGTTCAGGTATTTAAGGGTGAAAGCAAAATATATAACATAGAATCATCAAGGTTGGAAAAGACCTTTAAGGTCATCAAATCCAGCTGTTAACCCTACTCTGTCAAGTCCAGCACTAAGCCATATCCCCAAGCACCACAACTATATGGCTTTTAAACACATCCAGGGGTGGGGACTCAACCACCTCTCTGGGCATCCTGTTCCAATGCCTGACAACCCTTTCAGTGAAAACATTTTTCCTAATGTCCAGTTTGCACCTCTGTTGGTGCCACAGTTTGAGGCCATTCCCTCTTGTTCTGTCACTAGTAACTTGTGAGAAGAGACCAGCACTTACCTCTCTGCAATGTCCTTTTAGGCAGTTGTAGAGAGCAAGAAGGTCTCCCTGCAGCCTCCTTTTCTTCAGACTAAATGGCCCCAGCTCTCTCAGCCACTCCTCACAGGACTTGTTCTCCAAGTCCTTCACCAGTTTAGTTGTTCTTCTCTGGCCCTACTCCAGCACCTTGATGTCTTTCTTGTATTGAGGTGCCCAAAACTGAACACAGCACTCAAGACGTGGCCTCACCAGTGCTGAGAGAACAGGGGGACAGTCACCTCCCTGGTCCTGCTGGCCACACTATTTCTAGCACAAGCCAGGATACAATGGGCCTTCTTTGCCACCTGGGCACGCTGCTGGCTCATGTGCATCCTCTTGTTGATCAGCAACCCCAGGTCTCTTTCTGCTGGACAGCTTTCCAGACACTCTTACCCAGAGAAAAGAATGCACAAGACAAAGCACAGGAGAGGCTGCAGGAGTGGGTAAAGCCTGGTGGATCATCCCATGTCAGATTCCTGTGGGTCCCAAGTGAGAAGTGTCTTGTGGTTTGTGAAAACATAGGCACTATCCTTTGGTCCATGTGGTATGGAATATGAGTTTGATCTTAAGCACTACATTGTGTCAAGAGGTGGCCTATAGCAGCATAAGACTGTGCTAAAGAACACACCCAAATTGCTGTACAAACACAAAAACATTATTAAGGCAACTAGCCAAAGGACATAGATCATCTCCAAGAGATGACAACAGCTCTCATTGTTTTTAATGGCCCAGAGTTACATTGACTGCATGGCTGTTAACTTGGACAAGCCAAAACTGTCAAACCCAGAAGTTCCTGCTGGACCACTGCTTGACACTGAGGACCTTGTTCAACAAGAGCTGAATTGTTCACAGTCTGCTCCTCATGAACCTCCTTGTAGTGCATGAACTCATGTAGAGAGGGCAAATACATCCTTGGAGGATTTCTATCCTTCTGCTCCTTCTTTGGCACCTGACAGGCTGATGGGCATCAGGACATTCAGTGTTTGAATAAAAGAGAAAGTCACTACAAAAGAAAGCCAAAACATCAGGTCTTGTTCCAGGCATGGCTGCTAATCTATAAAATATAATCCATTTGGCATGCAAACCCTTGTAGCTGCCAAACATATCCCATGAAGAGCTCAGGGTGGTCTCTGGGGCTGGGCCACTGAGAGGAAAAAATGCACTAACGGCAGCAGGATGGGGAAGCCTTGCCAAGTCAGGACAAAAATCATGTGTGTACCAGTTTCCATGCCTGTGAAGACAACTCTGTCTATGAGAAAGGACCTACACAAGGACAGAGTCACACATACATATGCACACACTCAGCTCAGGCACATACAACCCAAGATGGTTCACATGACTGTTGCCCTGTGATGCCATCAGCATCAGGGGATGCTGGTTCATCAAACTGCACTATGTGCTGCTGTCAAAGAGGACTTCCAGCCAGCCACACATTATTCCCAGTGCTAATGCTTGTGCCTCTACATGGCAAGCAGGAACTGGGGAGTGTTCCAGCTGAAAACCAACCCAGAGGAAAAATAAACACTCATGTTCAATCTGAGACACTCCCTGACTCAGTTTGCTGTGAGTCCCCACTTATGCTGGTGCCAGGGCAAGAGATGTGCAACATGTGCAGCGGGGCCAGTCTCGCCCCTTTTGATGACAGTGTGAAATCAGATCTGTGTAACAGCACATGAAACCCCAGGCTGGTTCAAGCAGGTCAGACTTGAAGAAGCATTGGAGGGATTGTTTCAAAGAGACTGTTTATCTAGACTGTCCTTTTAGACTAAAATAGAAATAAGCATTAACCATGAAGAATTCCACCCCACTAGGTACTTAGATTAATTTAGGCCACTTGAGAGGCCAGTTGCTGGCTGGCCTGACTTCACTCCCTTTTCCCTTCACAGCTGTGTCCTGTCCCCTTGCTGTAATGACACTGGGGTCTGTGGAACCCCCTGCTAAGAAGTTTGGCATGTTTAATCTTCAGCACATTACCCCATCATAATCAAATGAATTCTTCTTTAGCACACCAGGGTACAGATGTGCCTGGTGCACAACCTCTGACAACCACCAGAAAGGGCTGGAAACACAGAGGTAGGAGCAGCAATGCTGACAGTCTGCAGGTAAACCATCATAGGCTCTCCCTTTGGGACTAAAGCCCGAGAATAAAACAGACAACTATTGGTCTGAAAAGTGCATTTCCTGACCTGGTTTGTGAACAGCAAAAATAGTAAGACATATTAAAATCTAGCCTTTAATCTTTAAATGCTGTGGATTTGCTTTCTTGTCTTTCTTTCTCTTGGTGGCCAACAGATGAGAAATGTCTTGATCAGCTAGAGCAGTCGATTTGGGTTCATTTCTATTGGGAGGAATAATCAATTACATTGATCAACCATGTGGCCTTCATTGTGAATATATTTAACCTACAAAGCACACCTGGATCTCCTGAGCACAGTTGGAAGGAGTGGTGACTTCCCATGCTCATTATCCCCTAGCCTACCATGCCAGTGTGATCTGTGCCCATGAAGATCCATGATGCTTTCTCTTTGTTTTTTGCTGTCAACAAAAATTTGCCTTTAGCTCATACACTCATCCCATGCTTGTGGGAGTATCTATATATTGTGCAGTATCTAGAGTATCTAGTATACTGCATGTACACACATTGTCTATGCGTGTGACAGGTACATAGTAGTGTGGTTTCACCAAAGGTGAAAGATGTAAGCCTTGCATTGTATCAGAGCAGGTTTACCTCCAAAAAAGGCTCAGTTCTTGAACATAAGAAGAGCCTAAATACAGACATTTGCATTTTCAGGTTTTGTCAGGGTTAATGCTTCCAAAGAAAAAATAAAAAAATCCCCAAACCTCTAAAGCAAAAACACTGTTACAAAAAGTGTATTTAAAATTTTGTGAGTGTTCCAGTGACTTCCCAGTTTCTCACTCTTCTGGATTATCAAGCTTCACACCAATATGCTAGACCATCTTTCTTGTACCAAATGGCTGTGACAATCAATGAAAGTGGCCAGTGGTACTGGTGATACATACTATGCCTGATCTGAGCCCTTGTGGTTGAGAGGATCATGAAATATTTATCTTCCCCCAGTGTTCTGATAATCCATAAAATAGCATTTGTATTGCAATCCAAAATTCTCTGGTGGGAGGCAGGAATCTGCAGTTACCCTTAACATGAGCAGCAGGAGTGGTTTTAGCCATGCAAATGGGGCTGCTTTGGTGGTGGAATGCAACACCGTGGCCATCGCCACCATGCCAAAAACTCAAAAGTTCAAAGGGATTTCATGGATTGTGATACTTTGGCCACTTCTCCCCTTCTCATATTAAAATCTGATGTGTTTTTTGGAAGAGGCAGCTTCCTCTAATCCAGCAGGACTGTATTTGTTTTAAACAAACCTCTCACAGTAGGGCTGGAGCCTGCCCCTCTTTGTGCCTGTTGGCTCTGACAGCGGTTCCCTGGGGTGACACGGAGGTGGAAAGCAAGTGCCAACATCTCCAGAGTCCTTGCTCTAGCATGGCAGAAGACCCCTGGCAAGCAGTCTGGACCTTGCAGCCCTGCACAAATCCTGTGCCACATTGGTGCCAGCCCTACTGGAGCACGAGCTAATGCAAGGGGAGAGTGATGGAGCGCTGCCAGTTGGGGACTCTGGGTCTGGCAGCAACTGAGGAGACACTAGAGAGAGCTGGGCATGGAGGATGGAGGCAATGAGGAGTAGGAGGGAGAGCCCTGCAAGGAAATCCCCTGGTGTGTGTGGGAGGGAATGCTGGAGGGCCACTGAGCATATAGCTGGGGAACAGGGAATTGGAAAAGATGATGATATGGGAAGCCATGGAAAGGATTACAGAAGAGGGAAAATAAGGAGAGATGTTGATTTCAGACTCAGGTGGGAAATCAGGAATGTGAACCTGATGGGAGATGGAAGGAACTGTCTGGAGGGACAGAGGGGCACAGCAGACCACCATCAGGGGCAGCAAGAGGACAGATGAGAAAACTGTGAGCAAAACAGAGATGAAGCAGGGAAAAGTTAATGGGAAGAAGGTGAAGGGAGGCTGGACTTGGGAGAAGAAGAATCAGGGAAAGAAACCATGCAAGGGGTTAATATATTGCAGGGAAATAAAGAAGGAAAGTGAAGAAGTAAGGAAGTGTCAGAACTTCTAGAAATGTCAGTTTGTTCCAGCCCAGATTTTGGGGGTGACTCTTGTGATGGGCTCAGTGCCTGTGCTAAAAACCCTCTACTTTTTTGAAATTTCCTTCCAATAGTAATGAAGCACGATGCTTGAAAAATTGGCATGTTTCCCATAGCACAGAGGAGATGGAAGGAAAGAAAAATAATAGACTTATCCGTAAAGACAGTAATTACAACCACATGCTCTTATAGCAGAACTATTTTTAAAGGATTATTCTAGTATTTTGCTTATTAAATGTCACTGGGGAGGAAAAGGACCATAGTGTGTAGTAAGGAATTAAGCAACCTGTGTTTGCAGTACTGCCTGCTGCTGGGTGGACTAGTGCTTGGTTGCAGCAGGATACAGGTACAGTTACTATGCCATACACCATGTGTATGGGGAGCCCAGGTGCCATTTCACCAGTGAGTTTATCCAGCCCAGTACTGCAGTGCTGCTGGACTGGTTGCACTCCCAAAGCAGGAGTGGGGGGAAGGAGGAGACCCTCTCCTGGACAGGGAGCAACGCCTTCCCTTTCTGCCTGGGGGACCCCAGATACCTGCTAGGCACCGGCTGGCTGGCTGGAAAGGGTCTGGTTTCCAGCCAGTCCCCACTTGTTTGTCTCCTTCTGCCTCAAAGCCTGAACAAAAGCAAGGGAATTCAGCCTCAAAAGGAGCCAACTCTCCACGTCCTCCAATACTTTCAAATCCTCAGAGCAGAGATTTTAATTGCATGCAAACAGTGCTGTGAGGGCAAGGCTGAGACTGGAGGGAAGTCTTCCCATCAGATATCTTGCTGTCATGAGCTTCACAAGATGCCTACCTGATAACGTGATGCTGCTTTTAATCTTTAGTATGCTCCTCAACCCCAAGCTTTTGAATTTTGGCTTTTCAGTTCACAGCTTATCCTGCTGGCTGGCACAGGGAATAAAAGACCACACACACACACAGAGGAAAAAAACAAAACAAAACAAAAAAAACCCCAAAAACACGTGGCACTGGCTGTGGATTTTTGCCTCATTTCTGCAGCTGCTGTCCCTGGAGACTCTTGGCTGCTGCCCGAAGGGCAGAGGGCAGGCAGCAGCAGGGTGCAGCCATGCCATGCAGAGCAGAGGCAGGTTAGCCAAGGGGGCTACAGGAGCTCTACCACTGGCACCAGCCAGTGCCATGTGTGCTCCCACCCCCTACCCTGCAACCTTCCCTCTCCATGCTCCCACCTCGTCATCCAAAGTATATGTCCACCCCTATATGTGTACATGTGTATGGCTGATCACAGAGTGGAAAAACCCTTCCCCATCTGGTACTGCTTACTGCATGGAAAGCCAGCCCCACAGCTGCATCAGTGCCTTTCTCCTGGCACCCAAGGGCATGCACATCCCTGACAAAAGCCATTGTGTTTTAGCACCCCAGAGCAGGGTCTCTTGAAGAATGAGTTCAGCAGATGGCACAGGCTGACACCATGTACTGCAATTCTCCTCCTAAGGAATTTATCTGTGATAAAGTGTATTGAAAGCTTTAAAAAGTATTCTCAAATGTAGCAGTTAAGCAATCTCTTGCATTTTAAATATCATGCTTACTGCATGAGACATTAGAGAGCCACCTTTTAATGTCATGTTCGAGGAGGTATATATGTCAGTGTGCAATAAGGGAACAGCTGTGTGGTAGCCCTGCAAACATACTGGAGGGGGGGTGGCAAGCCTGCCTGTGACGCTGCATGGGGAGTCATTTGCCAATGGCAGAAACTCCATTAAAAACAGCAGTAAAAGTAATTCTGTAATATTCAGATGTGCCTGAGAAGCAAGCTCTTTTGGAAATCCAGCTGGAAGAAATGGCATTTGTTCCATGAAGATGTAATGAGAATCACTTAACAACATAAAAACAGAGCATGCATTTGATGAACTCAATTGAACAAGAAAAACTAATATGAATACCTGGCACTAAGAGTAAAAATTCTCAGCATATTTGACTCTTCAAAATATCTTCTTACAGATGTGAAAACAGCTTTGTTTACTTCATAACTGTCAAGGTTATAATGTCTTAAAACAATGCTCCTGAGATCTTAGTCTGTTTTTATAGGTCTTTACTTACTGACGTAAGTGTTCTTGGGAAATGTTCTGGCTCTGTTATCATATTAGAAATAGAATTGTATTGACCAGAACAGATTGTAAATAAACCTGCATATAAGCAGGCTGTTTCTTACCATGGTCCATATCCTGATACTGCATTCATGTAAACATTTGTTAGGACCTTGTTTTTCAGAGATGATGACACATGCAATTCCTGCTCACATCAGGAACATTTCTGGATGCACCAACCTTTTAAAAATAAAAACAATGTAGTTTTATGTTTTGCTGGTACCGAACAGCACCTCAAGAACACCATGTTGGCATGGTGGGGACAATGTGAACCTGCTCTCTGCTTCCCTGCTCTATGCTCTCTGGTAAGTTAAAAAAAAATTGGAAAGCACTGGGCTAGCTTAGATACTCTTCAGCAAGGGCTGCCTGTGAGTTTACACAGTGTGCTATAGAGCTGCCATGGTTTCTTCATGTTGGGTTTTTTGTGTTGGTTTTTTTTTTTTTCATATATATATAGGTGACATGGACATTAGCTATACTTTCAGTGGGCTTTTGCTTATTGACTGATTCAGGCTACCTGTTCAGACTGGAATTCCCAGGCAATTACAGGTATTTCTGCACATAAGCAAAGAACACTAGAATTATTAGCACATGGAAGAGCCTGGGAAATTCCAAGATACCACAATATTTAAATTTTAAAATTTTATTTGTATGATGCAAGGCCTGAAACAGAGGACAACTTCACTCGTATGGGTAATTTACTCACAGGAAAAGGAATTTGCTTTCTAGGATAGCTAATAAAATTACAGGACAAAGAAATGGAAGCTGCTTTAGGAAGAAACTCAAATTTATCAAGACAAGATCAGCCAGACTTGAACTTCCTCAGACAGCTCACTTCCCATTCTTTCTACCCCTGATGTTGGGAAAGTTTTTTCCAAAGGCTAAGCAGGACATCTGACATTGTATTTCGTCTAAACCCCTTCCTTTCTGTCTTACCTACTATTGCCATGGAGATAATTTCCCTTTCTCCTCGTAGCATTTGCTTTAATGTCCAACAAGCCTTTGTATCAAAGACCCTACTTCAAGACAGTTTTCTCCATATTGGTTTGCCCTTTGTAGAAAATGGTTGCTAGAATGGTCCCTGCTGTGGAAGCCTGAATATGGTCCTGTGTAATCTTTAGAGAAGACGTGTTCAGGGTAGTTTACTGCATTTAAGTCATCAGCGCTGTCAGAGCACAAACTGAGCCAGAGAGACATAAAAAACTGCCAGCTCAGTATAGTTTGTGCAAGCATACACACCCATACTGCAGTTCCTTTACAAAGACAACTCATCTTTTTGCTGACTTTTGTCTTTGCATAAATATTATAAGGTCACTTTCACAGGTCAGGCAAATGGGGAGAGTGTGCATAGAATCAGGTAAAGTGGGGGCTTTTTCTCTCAGGTTATCACAAAATTAATCTCTTCAGTGTTTTCACTGTGATAAATGTATCAGGACATCTTAAACAGATGGCAAGAACTTAGAATTTAACTCAGTCCCACCCAGATCAGCTTACAACTCTCACATTGTTTCCTATTGTCAAAATGTGATTGGATACCTTATTTTATGGGAAAGGGCTGAGTGTGCATCTTGAATGGATTAATTTCACATTTTACACAAACTTACAAAACTCCCCACAGAGATAATCTATATGAAAATTGTTCTCTAGCTAATAATCCTTTCTCCTAGAGTCTATCTTCTTTTTTTTTCTTTTTTCTTTTTTTTTTTTTTATATTCTAAAAATCCATTATAACAATAAATTTCAGCTGTATGTCTCTGTAATTTTCATTTTCCTTTTAACTACAAATAGGTTTTCAGAACCTTTAGTTTTCCAAAGGGGTAATGGGGAGACCACAGTCCACAATCCTGGATCATATGGGCAGCCCTCACACATATGCAGTGACCCAGGAGCTAACTGGGTTAGCTATTTCTTATTTATACAGGGAATGACTGGGAAAGAAAAGTTCAGGTGTTAGACAATTGGTGGAAGCCTTTTCATTGCCCTCTGCCTTGTGTTGCTTTTCTTCACCCTCACCCTCATCCCTGCATGAGAAAAGCCAGGCAGGGAGGTATGTGAGAAAAGGTGCATCCCACCAGTGGTGATGAGCAAGGAGATGAGATAGAGGAACTTGTGTGTTTACACAACTAAGGTTTCAGTTTGGTAATACACAACCTTTAAGACTAGGAAAGTTAGAGCTCCCAGTACTGGATCAAAACCTCCTCAGCTCCCTGAAATCAATCTGACACCAGGAAACTCTGCCAACTTCCACTTGTTCAAAGAACATTGACAGGTTAAGTTTTTATTAGCTGTCTTTGTATCACTGTTTCAACTTCACATCACATCAGGAACTGCCTGTTCTCCCTCAGCTTGTGTAAAAGCCTCAGGCTGCAAGAAACTGCTGCTATGGGCCTGGGTTAATTTGTCAGGAATAGTGACTGTTTGATCTAATTTGACCTGTTTTGGACAGGTAGTGCTCTGGTCTGGTATTAATTATCATGAAACCACAGTCTTGTAAGAAGGCACAGGCAGTTACTGGAGAGGAAGAACATAAGAAAATTAAAAGCAAGAATGAGGAAATAGAAAGGGGGTGCAGGGAATGTAAATCTCCAGGGAATAAGTACAAGTAGAACAATAATAAACTAAAGGTAAAATTCTGTGGGGAGAAGTAGGCAAAGCAGGTAAGGTGAGGGGAAAGGATAAGACCAGATATTTTGATGAACCCTTTATTCACAGCACTTCCTAGTCATTACTGACTTTAAAAGAGGCAGCATATGAATAGGTAAACACTCCTCCTCCCATTTTACATGGAGAGGCAAAGATGGGCATAGCAGGGTGGTGGGTTTGCCCAGAATCTCAAAGGAAACCTTGGCAAACCCCAGGCAGCTCTCTTGAACCCTAGCAGCAGACAGTCTCCCCTCTCCAGCTGGGAGCTGCAGAGCTGTGGCCAGTAGCCTCCACTTCCCTCAGCAGGGTGTCTGGCTTGTTGGGGTGACCAGAGGGGACATGGCCAAGGGCAAAAAGTTGGAGGAACAAAAGGATCAGCATTTATCTTTCTCATGAGCACAACTTCTGGCAAGTCTTCCCAGTGAGCTTTCAGTTTCTGCTAACAAAGACAAACTCTGTGTCAAAGGGAAACCAGTGTCATGGGTAAATGTGCATTGTATTTTTCAAGCTATAATCACCTCATCCAAAACATGTTCTGGCAATGGGCTTTTGTCTTTCTTCGCCTGCTTCTGCTCCTGAGGACCTCCCATGGCAGAATCAGAAACAGCAGTGAAAACAAGCTTCTAGTCTTCAATTTAAGTACACCACGGTGTTCTCTTAACAGACATGGTTCCATGGTAACGGTAGGCTTAAGTGCACATGAAATTACTTTTCATTTTAAAGCTTCTCTGTCTCAGTGCTTTCTGTCTGTGAATTTTGTAGGCAGGGCTCAGAAGCTGAGATCCCAGCACGGCATGGGCCAAGGGGAAAAAGAACAGCTGAGCATACCAATAAAATAAAAATAGACATGGTAGCCACGCCAGGAGAAGCAGGACTCTGCAATCATGCAGTCTGGCTCAGCACTGCTCTTGGATCAGAAAACTGGGAGCAGGAGGGAGGAACCTGCTCTTCCTATACAGCTTCACCCACATCCTCCTGGGGAAAGATCCCATTTTTTTAACAATGTAGATTTGGATAAGGAGAAGCCAGAAGAGTAAATATTGATGTAGGCAGAGTTTATAAATCCCTACTCGTTTTTATTTTCTTGAAATTGTATGTAGCAGCAATAGTAAGTGGGTCTCTTCTTTTTCAGATGCCTTCAGGGAAATGTGAGGATTTACTGATTTTTTTTTTAATTGGGTGAAACAAAGAACTAGAAGGTAGATTCCATAGTCTGAAACCCAATATGCTTGGAGATTCTGAAACCCAATATACTCCAGAGATTTCTGGGCTGGGCTGTTCTTGGGAGAGCACATCTGGATACCAAGGTTGTTCATGATGTTCAACCTTTAATCTTGTCCCTTTTGGGGAGGTTTTTTCATAAATGCATCAGCAATTTTGATATAAGATATAAAGTAATTTATTTTTGCTTCTTTTATGAAAGAAGTCAAAACATTTAGCCATTTTATTCCTATTGACTCCTTTGGGAATTGGGCCCCTATGTATTGTTGGGATTTGAGCCAAACCTCTCCAAAGTGATAACTTTTCTACATTTACAAAATTTCTGGTCAGTCTGTCCACAGCTAGGTGCTGTAATCTGCCTTGAATCTTGGTTTTCTCAGCCATACGTCCCATATTCCTTTGCTGAGTTCACAAGGACAAAATCTAGTCCCAGTGTTCGAGCTGTAAGCTCTACAGCTTGGCAAGATATGGTGCATGGGTAGAAGGGCCTTCCTCTGCTCCCATCCAGGTCATGGGGTGAAGAGATGCTCTGTGAACTGACAGCTCAGAGAGGAGGAATTTCGGATACATGGGGATGTTCATCAGAGGATGTAATCTGTTCAGATGTAAGTTAGATCAAACAGAAGGCTAAAAAAAGTAATCCCTAAAGCAAATAAAATGCAGCTGGATCTAATTACTAGTGTGGGGTCTGTCCATGCTCTGGCCACTATGGGTTCTTACACCACAAGTATTTGGTAATGGAGCTTTTAGACAACAGAAAAATAAAAGGCACATTATTACTACCTTGCCTGACTTTAAAGCATGTGCTTTCTTGCACTGTTCCTGTAAAGTGGATTTTGGAAGACAGTTCAGCTTTGGCAGTGTGTCCTTTTTGAAGGGCTCTGCTGATCTTTACTGAGAGCTAACAAGACAGAAGTGAGCTGCCTGCATCTTTTCCTGCTCACTCCTTGACAGCTCCATACAAATAATAATATTTACAACTGGCAGCTAACATTTACACAGTCTAAAGAAAATGACCTCAAAGGAGAGAGGCTTCCTGACTTGGGAAGTTTGTAAAATGATAGTGAACTTGTGTGTTCTGCTAAGTAAAACAGACAAAAACAGGTGGAACCCAGTGAAGGCAGAATAGCTCAAGTTTGACAGTTTTGGTAAGTGTCTGTGCTTCATCACAACCCAAATTACTCTTTTTTTCCTTTTAATGACTTGGTTAGTTTCCTTGCTAGCATTTCTATTGCAGCCAGCAGCCAGGAAAACTGGGACTTGCAGAAACAGACTCTGAATTTGCTCTGTGTCCTAGCTGCTGGTTTTACTATCCACCTCTGAAATCCAGCTTCAACCCTGGGATTTCCCTGTGCATTCATTCACTCATTCACTCATTCATTCATTCACTTGCTACCATGCCAAAGTCTCCTTTCAAACGCTCATATACTAAATATCAAACCAGACCCCTCTAGCATTGCCAAATCTAAAGCAGTGTTAAGACAATATTTGAGGACATGAGCAGGTGTCCGAGTACACAATGGCCTGGATTTCTAGATTATGCCACCTGCTGCACTTGCAATTGTGTTGCCTACATGAAGAAACACTCTGGCATCTTTCTGTACCTACGATTTTTCTGGCACAAGTCAGCCTTCTTGGATACATCATCTGTGTGCCCCACTGAGGGACACACCCATCCATCAGTGGTTGTCCTAGCCTTCTACACATACTGCTACAAATAGGTATCGCCAGGTATTTACAATTTGCAACTGGTTATGATGGTTGAGACACCTCAGGCAGGATGATATGTGGACATTGATATATGACACAGAGAGTGTTCACCTATCAGCATAAGTTCTGCACCTGCAGAACTGAAAAAGCACAGCCACAGCAAAGGATCATTCTGCTTCACGTCAAAAGTGTTGACCAGATAATACCATCTTTGCAAATAGCTTTGATCATCTCCTGCCTTGGTGAAGACAAGTAAGCTCTCTGTGCACAGCATCTAACCCATCTTCTCCCACTCCTCTTCTTTTTTGTTACTCTCTTGACAATTCCCTTCTGCCTTCACTATATAAACTTGCCATTGTTATTAATGCCTTGCTCCTTGTTCCTTCCTGCCTTGACTTTATAAGGCAAGAACAGAGGAGCAGCCCCCTTGGAAAAAACCATAAATATTTTTACTATGAGGGTATGAAAACTCCACTGCTCCTGGGTTGTAGACTTCCACCCTGTACTTGTGTTCCTGGGAGTGTTGGGAAAGGCAGCTAAAGTCATTAAGCTACACATATCACATAAGCTATAAAACCTGGGAAACTGTGTCAAGGAGCGGGCAGACCACCATGTTACAACAATAAATTTCTTCTCTGAGCTCATTCTGCTTGCAGGTAACAGGGATATTTGCAGTCTTATGATTTAGTACAGGCATTATGTCTGTAAGTCTGGTGTCAGAGAAAAGGTATATTTGCCAGAAACAGTGCTAGTATCTGGCATATCTGATTGCTTGCAGGAAAAAGCAGAGGTATGGTGATGTAAGGCACATGCAGCTTCACATATCAGACTGACTTGACTCAGAAAGAAATCTCAGAGCATAAGGCAATGCAGAAAAAATGTCAAAAAGATATTAACATATTTGGGAACAGAGAAAGTAGGAGATGTTATATTTACTCTGCTGAAAAAGCTGTTACAGTAGCTCAGATGTATGCCTCGGCTAAGTTGTGTCACTGTAACAGACCTATTACATTGATCTTATTTTATTTTTATACAGCATGGATAAAGTCTTTTTTCTCTTCTGAGAAACCTTTGTGAGAAGCAATAGCTCAGCTCCTGGTTCTGAATGAGTCCAGACCATAGCAGGAGCTGGGCACCAATGTGAGGATCCACCAGTCAGCTGCACAGGGATCAGCTGGGAGATAGGATGCACCAGCTACCACTGCATTTTGAGTGGAACATCTTTTTCACCTTCCTCTCAAAGACCTGTTTCACATGCATTTAAGGCAGCATTTTGGCCTCTCTTCTACTTGGTAAGGATATGTTGTTGCAGCTGCATGACAAACAGCCTGGATGCACCAGGGAGCAATAGAAGAACAGACCAAAGTGCTATGGGAGCATCATAAATACATGTGGTGCTCATGCTACTTATGGGGGTCTCTGCCATTTCTGTGTGAACCAGCACATGACAGACAGGTCCCATCTCATGCACTGGATCCTGACAAATTTCCTGGTTCACATTTTTTGTGGGTTTTCCCATACTCCCTTGAAGGCATTTAGAGCACAGCAGTTGCTCTGAGGCTCCTGAATCATTGCAGGCAGCCAGGCAGGGATTTAACCATCTAGGATTTGAGATGAGGCTAATTCCCCATGTATTTCATTGCACAGGGAACACAATGAAGATGTCCATTCCTTGGCACCTTTGTGCCAAGTCTGTAGAAAGGTTCATTTTTGATATTTTTGTTTGCAGGTGTTTCTTTTTTAAAGATGTGATTATGCTCCCTACCTATTCCCTCTTGGATAAGGAAACAGGAGGCAGACTATTGCACAGCATGTCAGATTAGAAGCTGCTAAAATTTAAATGGTCACAGATGGCTGATCACATTTGATGAATTTACCAATAACTAGTGTTACAAAAGTGTTGAAAGGCTGAGAGACCTGGGGCTGTTTAGTGTCTTTTAAGTGGTGCCCTGTGACAAGATGAGAGGTAGTGGTCACAAATGGGAACACAGGATGTTCCATCTCAACAAGAGGAAAAACTTTACTGGGAGGGTTGATGGAGCCCTGGAACAGGCTGCCCAGAGAGGTTGTGGTATCTCTAGAGACTTTCAACAAGCCTGGATCTGTTCCTGTGTGGCCTGCCCCAGATGATCTCACTCTGGCAGGGCAGTTGGACTCGATGATTTCCAGAGGTCCATCCCAACCCTTACCATCCTGTGATTGATTCTATAAAGGATATCTGTCTAGTCATCAGTCTATCGTGCTGCAGAAGTGGATGTTAATGGAAAGGCAGGAAGCTCCCTTGCTAGTGCCTGCTGTCTTCGTTGACAGGGAATGTTTTCTCACTCTCAGATTAGCTCAGTGCCATGGGAAGAGCATCCCCCACTGCCAGCTCATGTATCTTCCCTTCCTTCCTGTGAAACTGCACTGAGGTCTGTGCTCAGCACTGTGCCAGTGTACAGGCACACCCCACATGGGCCAGCTTCCCTCCCAGTTGAGCAACCCAGACTCCCAGTAACACCTGGCTAACAAGTGTGGAGGGAAAACACAAATCATAAACACCTTTAGAAATAATGACATGGTACCTCCTCACCAGTTTTATAGAAAAAGAAAAATAGATTTGCCTGCATTAAAGAAATTATTAATTGTGGTTTATTCATTTGATACAGCAGTTAAAAGCTTGTAAAAAACATTTTCTTGGTATATTACTGGGAAGTACATGTTATTTAAGCACAGAAATACAGAAAGGCATTCTGTGAAGATTCAGGGTTTTGTTAATATTTCAAATCCTATTTTACTCATATGTATCTGAAAGATGATAAAAAGAGATTATAAAATCAACGAAGTGTTCTTTTCATTTCCTTATTTCTGGTCATAATTTCATATGTACTCCACAGCATTATCCTGAAATAAAGCTGTCTGAATGTGCAACCAGATTATGCACAAGCAACGCAAGCAGGAGCAGCCCTGCCTCAGGGACACATCGCGCATATATTCGCTCCCAGGCTGACTCAAGGCTGCCGTCCCCTGGTTGCCTTTGATAGTGAACGGATTTAGTAAGCCTGTTAACATTAGGAAGGATGGCAGCATGCCCCTATCTACATCAACAGAGTAAAATAAGGTTTTACTGCACTGCTAGTGAAAATACAGTGAGAATTATATGCTAACTCACATATGTTCATATTCCAGCGTCATTCAAGTTAGGTGTTAATTTAGGCTGAAATTATCTATTATAAAAGGAAAAAAAAAAAAGCAACAACCAAACAAAAAACCACAAACCCACAAACGAAAAATAAAACAATACAAAGAAACCACACAACCAAAACAACAATCAACCAAACAAAAAACCCACAAACAGTTAATTGAGATTTTGTATGTTGTTTGCCAGCTGTCATCTATTGACATGGGAAAATGGGTCAGCACAGGAAGCATCAATAACACAACAGGAATCTCAAAAGGTTTCTTTTTGCTTCCAAATCTCTCTGCATGTGGTTTTAGCTTCAAATTAAACCACTAAAGCAGTAAATTTTGACACTGTAAAAAGAATGATGGGTTAGAACATTAGACCTGTACAGGATTATGCTTTTGATAGAGAAAAAGTGTAGGGCCTGGTTAATCTTGAAAGCCTTTAAGAACAGTAGATAGATGAAATTTTTTTTTTTTTTTTTTGTGAAAACCAACCAAACCCCCAACA